>JAFVLL020024870.1:0-37690 GCA_021397915.2 Tor tambroides | reverse complement strand
TGATATACAGGTGAAGTAAAGTCTTCCAGTCCCTCTGAAAGTCCTCTGATGGAGAAGAGGGAGCTGCATGAAGCTCACAGTCCCATCCTGAAACCTGTCCCTGAGGAGTCCAGTGCCCTTCCTTCTAACACCCCCTCGGCCCCTCCTCTTTCTGAGGAGCGCAGGGTCACCTTTGACATTGGAGATTCAGATGACGCAGATCAGAAGGACTGCAAAGAGTCAGAAACGGGCAGTGGTAAGTCTGTAGGGGCTTACATGGCATGCCAAACATGACATACGTTTACTGTTTTTGTCGAAGATGTAACTTGATTCTGTTTTCAGCAGCTCCGAAGACGGCCCATGTTCATTTCACCACCGGCCCCTCTCACATTCCTAGCAATGGTTACTCTCAGTACCACACAGTTCACAAGGACTCCGGCCTCTACAAGGACCTGCTGCACAAACTCCATCTGGCAAAAGTGGGAGACTGCATGGGGGAGGGTGGCGACCGGCCCATCCGCCGCAACAACAGCTACACCTCCTACACCATGGCCATCATCGGCATGCACGGAGACTTCAAGCCCAAAGAAGCTGACTTCCGTGCTTCCGAAGATGGAGACAAGGAAAAAGCCAGCGCCCCGGAGAGGAAGCGCATCCGCATGGACAGCTACACGAGTTACTGCAACGCAGTGGCAGAGAACGGTGCACCTGAAGGTCTGGTCGATGGTGAGGTTGCTTTGGAGATTGCCGACGATGATGCTGGGAGCAGCCGTAGTTCTTTGGACGAGGATAGAGCTGATGCTGACAGACCTGAAGTGTCGATGCTCTTCCAGTTCCTGCAAATTCTCACCGCCTGTTTTGGCTCCTTTGCTCACGGAGGAAATGATGTCAGGTAATGCAAATGCAATGAACTACACGGAACTGCATTATAATCTTAAGCACTTCAAGCAATTTAACTAGTTCTCTTTTACTTTCAGTAATGCAATTGGTCCCCTGGTTGCCCTATGGCTGGTCTATGAGAGTGGGTCCGTTATATCGAGTGCACCAACCCCAATCTGGCTGCTGCTGTACGGAGGAGTGGGCATCTGTGTCGGTTTGTGGGTCTGGGGCCGTAGAGTCATCCAAACCATGGGCAAGGACCTGACCCCCATCACCCCATCTAGGTATAAACACACAGTCATGTTGTCACATCAGACAGCACCTGCTGTGCAGAGCACAACCTCCCAACTGGCAGACTTCCCTAAACAATGCTTTGTTTAATTTCAGTGGTTTCAGCATCGAGCTGGCCTCAGCTGTCACTGTTGTGGTTGCTTCCAACATTGGTCTTCCAGTTTCCACCACTCACTGCAAGGTAAGATAGCCTGTATGCAAAACAAACCAATGCAAATCAAGTCCTTGACGAAAGCTATTTGAATGAAGCTTGCTGTTGAGGGTGTATTATTATTATTATTATTATTATTATTATTATTATTTATTTAGTTTTTTTTGCTTTCAGGTCGGGTCAGTGGTGGCTGTCGGTTGGCTGCGCTCCAGGAAGGCGGTGGACTGGCGACTGTTCAGAAACATCTTCATGGCCTGGTTTGTCACTGTGCCCATTTCTGGCCTTATCAGCGCGGCCATCATGGCCCTGTTCACCTACGTCATTCTGTGAGGCCTTGAAAGTCCGCTCTGCCTCCCTCTCTGCTCACGAGGAGCCCCCACCTGCAACCAGGATCCCCAGAGAGAGGTGGAGAGCATGTCTCAACCTTCTCTGTCTCTCTCTACCTTTCCCCCCTCTGTCATCCTCGTGATGAGTGGGGGATGAAAAAGGCCCCCTTCAATAGAGCCTGTGATTCTTGGCTGCATTATTTTTAGCCTGTATTGATGATTTGTGCGTGTTGCACCAGGTCACATGCCATAGGCCAGAGAAGAAAACGTCTTCAAAACTAGAATGGTTGCCATTTAAATTCCCTCTTGTACATATATGACAAATCACCTTGTTTTTGTTTTTTATGTAATTATGTACAGAACTTAAGGGGTTTTTTTTTAAGGTAAATGAACAATTACAATGCAGTATTAGCCTTCATTTGACATGGATTTTTCATTACTTTCATAATTTGAGTTTCTTAGAAGCAGCGTTTTGGTGAAGAATTTGGGGAATTGACTTATATTTTCCTTCTTATGCATTCGGTATGCATTAATTTCTCAAGCAGGCCTGACTAAACTCAAATAGAGCCTTGTGACACCCACATTTTCAGGAGAATCTTGTGAGGGTTTTTTAGCAAAGTAAATTGGTTTCTCACATCATGTTCCTTAATACAATTTCAGTGTCTTTTTCCAGATGTCTTTTAGTTGTTTTGTAGGTTACACTACAAAGCAGGCCTCTTGGTAAACTAAACAGTTGTTCTGTTAACATTATTTTAGCTCTCTTTTGTTCGATGGTTTACGTAATATCAAAATCTTCTTTTGGTGTTTTACACCACTGTAATTGAGCTGTTAATATTTGCTCTGCTTTGCCCAGCATCTAATAATAACTATAACGCACCAACCTGTGCTTGGAGATGCAGTTAAACACTTCCGCAGCTACTGCAAAGATTCACGCTTTTCCTTTAAGCGCAGAAGCGCTCTGATGTTGTTAGTATGCTCTTGGCGACTCCCTTAAACGCAGCGCGTCCCCAAATGTTTGCTGTAGACAGTTGAACTCCATACGGTGGATTATGGCCCATTGTGCTCGGTCACCAATGGTCGCTGTTGTTGCATACGAATGAAGTGTTACTAGGATACCCAAACTCTCCTTTTACCAGTGTAATGTTGGTCAGGGTTACTCCAGGGGCTGAAAAATCATAAGTTAATTATTAAAAATATCCCCCTGCCAAATTGAATTTGGCAATCGTTTGTTTTTAGTCAAGAAATATAACCCCAAACCTCTTCCCTTTTAGAGTATTACAGTAATGCTTTGCTGTGGCGCTTGACATCAGAAACAATGAAGGGAGTGGAGTTTCCTTATGCTGGATTTGTGACCATTTGGCGTTCCTGTAAAACTTGACGGATGGTGTAACTCATCTGCTCCAGCCTTCTTCTCATAGACCTGCTTCTGTAGTTCTTCTGAGGAATGTATACCAATACAAACAGTATATGTATATATATTACAGTGGGTTGCTATTGTAACCCCTACAACAACATGAATGACTTACCCTATTTATTAGATAGGTGTGGGACGGTGGTGTTAAATGATGGTTTGGAATGAAGGTAGCAGTAGCTCCATCTGCACTGCTGTGAAGCCACCATGGGAGTGATGATTAGGTTATGAACTTTACACATTTAGACCTTACATAGTTGCTGTAGTTGCCTTAAGGATGTTTTTTCTTTCTCTCTCCGTTTGTTTTTTTTTTTGTTTGTTTTTTTTTTGTTTTAACCAAAGAGAAAAAGGTGGAGCGTTTTCTTGTCCACTGGTCTTTGGGGATGAAAGAATAAATGTCTTTTTCAGTATCATCTGTCTTTGCTTATTGATTTTCAAAAGAAGAAATCATATTTCTTGTGCCATATTTATTACTTATGGAAATTGTTTATAATAATATTATAAATCTAACATTTAATGCTTGCATATTAAATTCAGTATACTATTATTAAATCAAAATAGTTCAGATGTTCTACAATAATATCTCTATAATTTGTTTCTAAATATAAGCATTTATTTGATCCAAAGTACAGCAAAAACAGTAAAATTGTGAAATATTTTTACTATTTAAAATGACACTTCTATTTGAATATATTTAAAATGTAATTTATTCCTGTGATTCAAAACTGAATTTTCAGCATCATTACTCCAGTCTTCAGTGTCACATGATCCTTCAGACATCATTCTAAGATGCTATTCAAGAAATATTATCAATATTTAAAACAGTTGAGTACTTCTTTCAGAAAGAAATTACAGAAATTAATACTTTTATTTAGAAAGGATGTTTAAATTGATCAAAAGTGATAGACATTTATAATGTTACAAAAGATTGATTTCCGATAAATGCTGTTCTGAACTTTATTCATCAAAGAAACCTGAAAAAATTCTACTCTGCTGTTTTCAATGCAAAAATAATGTTTTTTGTCCAGCAAATCAGAATATTAATTTTCTGAAGGATCATGTGACTGGAGTAATGATGCTAAAAAATCAGCTTTGAAATCACAGGAATAAATTACATTTGAAAATATATTCAAGTATAAATGTTATTTTAAATATTAAAAACATTTCAAAATTTTACTGTTTGCTGTACTTTGGATCAAATAAATGCAGGCTTGGTGAGCATCTTACTGTTCAAAAATTTTAGTGTGTATGTGTGTATATATATAGTGTTCAATTTCATTTAATTTTAATTGTATTTCTGATTTAAATCAGGCAAAACACTACATTTTGGTAATTAAAATAATTATCAGACAAGACATGCATTTAGCAGCAGGACTATCCACAATTCCCTCAAAAATTACAATCAAAGCATTTCTTGAGAGTGTAAGGTTCTTTTTCTACATGCAGTAAAACAGCTTATCCTCCTCAGGTTGTGGGACTTGGGGACAGGCAATGATGCATCTTGGGTCCAAAAATAAGCTGGGACAATGCAGATGATATAAAGCTCAAATGAGCACCCAAGGAATGTAGACGGTGCTGGCCTGGATAACCGTCCTAGATATGTTCTAACACTACCTACATCTGCTACTCAGACTGTTGCCTCTAAGAAGCCATGTAATCATCTGCTATTACACCCACCTGCATTAATATGAACGCTGGACACCTGCCAGTGTTTAGTCTTTATTTGGAAAAAAAAAACCCAGCCATCACAAATTGTGTGAAAGGTCACAATGCATGTTTTTTGGCCAGGTGGTACATACAATAGGTTAGAAATTTTGCAATATGCTTTATAAACAAGACATTTAGGCTTTAAAAGATGTTAGATGAATTCCACACAGCTGCTTCACAGTCTTAAGAATCGTAATATACACCATATTCTTCATCACTGAAATCCTCTAGAAAGAAAAGTCACATTTATATTATTTAAAAAATGTATTTAAAAAAAAAAAATAAAACTGATCAAAATAATTGTAATTAGATATAATTAATATAATTGTGATATATATTACTATATACTATTTTAATTGTTATTTATATTTATTTTTTATTAAGTTATTTACTTGATATTTTGTAAGTCCTCAACACATACTGTTGTCTAAAATAGCAATAACATTGTAATATGTTCTTTAACATTTCTTGATTTCATTTGCTGAATTAACAACTCACCAGAACTTTTCACATTCTCTTCAACCTGCTCACTGTGTTCTAGAAAAGAACAAAACACAATAGTTAAGGACTAAAAACAAGGAGACTATATAAAAAATATGGTCAAATATCAAAATGCTATAATAATAAAAAAGTCATCCATTCAATTACAGAGTAAATAAAAGCCACTGAATGAAATTCAGATGAAATTGAATGAAATCCCCATCTTAGACTACTAACTTTTCCTCTTTAATTATGGATGCAAATAATGTAATGTGAAGCGTTTACCTGTGTTCTGTTGAGAGGCTGTGCAATAAGAGACACGTGTTACATAACTTTACATAAGTCAGGGAAATACTACAGCGATATAACCACTGTATAGTGACTAATGATCTTATCTAATGTTAATATTTTCTGAGGTAATCATAGAAATAAAATAACACAAAGGAAACATTGTCCCGGTGTCTTTGTTTGCACTATACTGTAATTTAAATGAATTTACTTACTGTCGTCCTCAGAGTCTGAATCTGAATAAACAAAATCACACAACACAACCTGCAGTCATTTAACATGATCTCTTTTCAAAAGCCAGTCTGCATTGTGAGTGACGGACTGTCGCCCTCGTGTGCTGATAAATGGATCTCCACTAAGCTACACGTACCAATGGGCGCGTCACTTCCGGTGTTCGCTCCTGCGTCAAAACAAACATTGCGAAAGAGTTTTCGTCACTTGTGGCACAGTACAAGAACACGTTGTTTCCACAAATAAATAAATAAAATTAAACAATATATCTCTTTATTGTGAAATTCTTTAATTTTTTTACTTTAATAAACTTTTGTAATTAACAAATGTGAACCTTTTCTGAACAGAGAAATGTCTCTTTCTGCAAATACAGTACATTTTGGTGTCCATTACGTTTTAAAATCATTACAACCAGAACTATAGGAGAAACTATTATCATAATATTATTTAGCTAAACACATCAGATGTTTGTATCTCCCCAGTGATATGGTAAATTCGGCCCGTTTCACCTCAGATGTCATGACCTTCCAACCATTAAAATCATATATAATAATGACATAATTCTGACATAATATGGTTTTGACAAAATACGTAATTTAAGGAAATTTGATAACTTATTTTAATCACCAAAAACATTTTTCCCACATTTTGCACACAACCCTGTAAACAATCATATAACATTAACACAAAATAAAACACATAATATTTAGTTTGACATCTTAAAGTTGGACAATAAACAGTTTCACTAAATATTTAGAAATAAGTTTTTTTTTCCAGAATATTTTCAATGTATTATGTACTATCTATAAACTTCTGAAAAAAAGTCTTTGTCTTTACCTGTAGCATCTGTTAGCGCCTCTCTCTCACCTTCTGTAATTATTTAGAGAGTATAAACAGACAAATGAATAAATTAATAATTATTATTATTTATAATCATTTACCAATTATAATGCTATCTGTATGTCATTGGCGCTATACTTGTACTCTAATTTTATAACTGGTAACAGATATGTGCCATCTTACCATCGCTATCTTCCTTCTCAAGTAATTTTTTCTCTGTAAAAATCAGTTAATGAGCACAAATATGAATCAATGTTTTTCAAAAATGTTCCTTATAGCAAAAAAGGGAGGTAAACAGAGACTGAGACTTCATACCTTCTGAATCTTCATCATCTTCCTTCTCTGTAATATATATGTTTATAGTCATCAAATGCAATTCAGTATTTAATATTTAATAATACACCTTCATTTTTACACATCTATCTATCTATGTTATATATATATATATTTGCATTATCTATTATGTTATGTACTGAATGTATATCTTTCCAGCAAACAAGATTTGAAAAAAAAAATTCTTTTACCTGAGGTGTCTGTCACTGCCTTTGTCTCTCCATCTGTTAAAGTTCAGATGATTCAGATTGTCACAGATACATACTGTATATTGAGTGTGAGTAAATGGCCCTAAACACTCATTTTGATTTGCTCCACAAATTTTACCTTTCACATGAGCAGCCTCATACTCCAACTCGTCTGAGGAAACAGATATAAAATGACGTCAGCTTGTGAGAATCTGAGCATACGGTTCATGTGCGTGAGGTATATAAGCATCTGTCTGAGATAAGTCATATCAGTGAGTCATTTCAAAGACCTCCAACATGAGCAGAAGTTACACAGAGCAAAGCAGGCTGGCATGAGAAATAATGACCCACCTGTTTGTGGTGTCGTGCTGTTCTCTTCAAAAGCTGAGGTCAGACAAAACAGAGGATGGATGTTTGCTTTGCATTTATCTTTTTTCCTAAATCTTTGACTGTAATTATAAGCAAAACAAACTGAAAATAGTGTTACCTCTCTCTTCTGTCAGTTTAGTCCTTTCATCACATTGCAGAGATGCTGAAATCGCTACAAACACAAAAATGTACAAGTATAATTGAATTTCTGTCATATGTAGTTTTCAAATTAATCCACATGCAGACATTGTATAAAATGCTGGGTAGTTGGCCATCTATAACTAATAGAGGATGAATTAAATGGTTATTAATGATTTGCTTTCATTAAAAATGAATGTTAACTAAGCACAGATAATTACAAAACAAAACAAATGGAAACATGTGATGCCTAAGAGCTACTAAACTTTGATAAATAATAAGTAAATACTTAATGAAAAAATAAGCTGTCAAAACAAAACTAAAATTCAATTAAATTGCATGTTACGGGTGTGATGTATTATGCTATGTGCACTTTGTTTTAAATTTCCCTGAAATAAAATAAAGAAATTGAATAAAAAAATAAAACAATACAAATGCAATTTATATTTAAACATTTTTACAAAAACAAAAAAATAAAAAACATTTAAATTAAATTAAATTAAATTAAATTAAAAGATGCAAAAACATGTTACAGGTGTGATGAATGTATTATGATATGTGCACTTTGTTTTAAATTTCCCTGATATAAAATAAAAAATGTAATATATAAATAAAAAATGACTAAATGTAAATTAAATAAATTAATTAAATAAAATAATAAAATAAATAAAATAAATAAAATAAAATAATAAAAATTTATTAAATAATAGTTAATAAAAATAAACTGTCAAAACAAACAATAAAAATGGCATTTATATTTAAACATTTATGCAAAAAAATACATATTTAAATAAATGTAAATAAATGAACTAAAATCAAATTAAAAGATGCTAAAACATGTTATGGGTGTGATGTATTATGCTGTGTGCACTTTGTTTCAAATTTCCCTGAAAATAAAATAAATTAATAAAATGAAAATTGAATAAATAGTAATAGTTAAAAATAAAAAGTAAATTGTAAAAACAAACAATATATATATTTTTTTAATTTATGTGCATACAATATAAATTACACAGACATGAATACAAATGTGTGATGTTATATTGTAATCTTACCACTGTGAAAACCTGCCACTGCAACAAAGAGGATTATGGGTACACCAATTCTCATCTTGAATGAAAGAGGTGGATGCCGAACAAATTGAAATAAAGTGCTAAATGTCAGTGTGCACACTGAATCACACTTTTGCCAGCGGCTCTTTTTATATGTTTCCTGGCATCACATGCTGTGGCGGGACAGGCTCGTCTCTGTTTACCTGCCAGCAGCTGGATGGCACATCTCGCCCGACACACAGATGTGCCATTATTTCCACACTCAATGACTTTCATTGTTGACTTTGTGATCAGACGTTCGTGTATTGTGGTCAGTGGTGACTGGTGAAAGAATGGGATGGATGTTAATTTGTGTTTTCAAAAGTAAAGGTCATTTCCTCTCCAAATCGGTTTGTGTTTGGCATCTTAGTAAAGGAAATGATTGATTGTGCTCACAGATCTGATGTCACTGCTGTTGGCACATGGGTTTGTTCTTGTTTAGTGTGAGTGTAAGGGGCCGTTCACACAAAAAGCTATTTTTTCATTCCATTGCTACTTTTCAGTTATTTTTGTATAAAGATGTGCTAGATGGACATAAAACACAAGATGCTCAAGTTAAAATAAGCTCAACTTAAACAACAACAACAACAACAACAACAACACAAACACACTCTCTAGATCTTGCAGTTTCTCCCATTTCTTTTTCTAAGTAAAAGCACATTCTGTGTGAATGGGCCCTAACATTTCTAAAGCAAATGATATGGCTGAGGATTAAATAATAGCTGATTTTGCACCATAGACACCATTATAGAAAAGGGTAAGGGCAAGGGCTACTAAAATTCCCTAACATAAATAACATTTCATGCTGAAACTGAGTCGATTTGTTTCAATAGAAAATACAGATTGACTTAGTGTTTTTAAAGTAAACACTGCATAGTGAAGTTTTCTGTCCTTTGGCACGCACACTATATGTCACAGCCCGTTTGCACCTGATCAGTGATCATGCAGCTTTTGTTACACAGTTTACGAGTTTATAATATCTATTTTGCTTTATTTAAAACTTAACAGACCTTTTTACCTGTTTATTTTATTTGCACTTTCTTTAAAATAAATTCCACTTGGTTTAGTATTTTGATATGTAATGCAAATTTTATTTGAATTAATTGTTGTTAAATGTACAATTTGTACAATGTTAGGGCCACACACACACACACACACACACACACACACACACACACACACACACACACACATATATATATATAAATAAAAAAAAAGTAAAAAAAAAAAAACGTTACATGTTCAAGATATGATGTATTATGCTGTGTGAACTTTGCTTTATATTCCTCTGAAAAAAACAACAAAACAAAACAAAAAAAACATAAAAAACATGTTCCATGTTTCACATATGATGTATCATGCTGTGTGGATTTTGTTTTCAGTTTCTTTAAAAAAATAAAATAAATAAATAAAATAAAATAAAATAAAAGTAAATTACAAATTCATGTTCCATATTTCAAGTATGATGTATTATGCTTTCAAGTATGATGTATTATACTTTGCTTTATATTCCCCTGAAAATAAAATAAAATAAATATTATAAATAAATAAATATTTTACAAATGATTTAGGGAGTTTTGTAATAAGTTACCTTAATACAGTAATAAAATTCTTCCCCAATTATTTTTACTACAAGCGACATAAATTCGAGCCAGTACAAAAGATACTAAACTGATGTAGCGCGACCCGGTAGGCTTTTATTTTCAATACCAGTACACGGTGTCTTTTATTTTGATAGTCGTCTTTACCGGTAACCGTCAGAGCAGACGTACTGCGCATGTCAACGGAAGTGGAAACCGGGCTGCGAGACGATGACCAATATTAAAACAAAACCGACATGGAATTAGGCTGCATGTCACCGAGTGTAGAGCAACACTGAGGTTCTGATAGCACCGCTGGCAGATGTCGGTTACCCTGCGGCGCTTCAGGTCCCCTGCAGTGAATGCGCGGTCTATATTTCCATTCCTGAAGAGAGAGGACGAACGCAGAGAAGCAAGGTCAGTACTGGAAGCATGCAACACACTCGCCTGCATTATGGACTCAGTCTCAAGTGCTTTCCGAAGTATGTACTAGTAAAGCCTGGCTCATGTATACGGTCAGTTTCACATTACTGTCTTAAAGGTTGCTGTAGTTTCAGTTTTGTAACGTTGCTTGTGACTATGTCTCAAAACCTAGTGTGTTACACTGAAGGTGTCTAGGAAGGGAAATAATTGCAATAGCTGTATGTTTAGTGATATTTTATCCATTAAAGGGATGCATATTATAATCTTACACAAATATTATGTGTACCCAGTGTTTCATTTGGATCAAAATTGCGTTGAGTTTGCTTAAATTACAGTTTTCTTGAGTCTTGAATTCAACATTTTACATTATGAAACCTTATGTTGATTCTCCATCTCCATCTTTTCTAGAATGAGGAGACTTCCTGTCCTGGTCGCCCTCATCTGGGTCTGCTCAGTGTTTTATGTAGGCATCTTCCTGTTTGTGGGAGGCTTCCTCCTAGTCAGGCTGGAGGTCAACAGAACAAGCACCTGTGCAGACGTCTTGTCTCCAGGAGCTCAGGTGAAGGGAGATTTCTGCCTGAGCGAGCCACGCTTTCGTAGGGCAGTAGTGCTAATCATTGACGCTCTGAAGGCTGACTTCACCCGCTATGACCCGGAGAACACAGCACCCAAACCATTTGAGAACAAGCTGCCGGTGTTAGATGAGATGGCATCGTCTCACCCCTCTCATGCCAGACTCTACACCTTTCGGGCCGATCCGCCCACCACTACCATGCAGAGGATCAAAGGCTTTACCACAGGTTCCCTGCCCACGTTCATCGATGTGGGGAACAACTTTGCATCCAACGCCATCCTGGAAGACAATCTAGTGCACCAGCTAGGCCAAGTCGGTGAGTGAATCTGCAGCTGGCATTTTTAGGACTACTTAGAATTTTTTTTCACATTATGTTATTATATTAAAGCCATTTCTGCACATTTTCCACCAGATCTCATTACCATGCAGCCCCCCCCCCCAAAAAAAATACTTGCTTAACTATGCTTGAATTTAAATAAAAGCAACATTATATTATAGTAAAACTTAGGGTATGACAGTAATGTGAATTTAGTGAGAATCGCCATTAAGGATATGGGAATTATCAACAACTTCCAGATAAATTATGGTAATGAGAACGTGCTTAATTGTCTTAAAAATAATATATAATAACCATAAAATAATGCTGATAAAATGCAAAATATGCAACAATATGCAAAATAGTTTTATGTAAAATATACCTTACTGTTCAACAGTTTAGGGTTCAGTAAGATTTTTTTTTTAAATAAATTAATGTTTATTCAGCAAGGACACATTAAATTGATCAAAACTGACAGTGAAGTGATTTATAATAATATACATTAAATAAATGCTGTGCTTTCTATTAATCAAAGAATCCTGAAAAAATTGTATCATGGTTTTCACAAAAACTGTTTCTTGAGCAACAAATCATTATATTGGAATGATTTCCGAAGGATCATGTGACACTTAAGACTGGAGTAATGGCTGCTGAAAATTCACCTTTGCATCACAGAAATAAATGACTTTTTAAAATATAGCTATTAAAACAGATAACTTTTATATTAAATCATAATTATATTTCAGAATATTATTATTTTTGTATTTTTAATCAAATAGCTGCAACCTTGATGAGCATAATAAGACATTTTTCAAAACTTCAAAAATTTTTTACCAACCCCAGTATTTTTGAACAGAAGTGTATTTTGCATTTCCTTTGGATTTTTAGGGTGAAATGTGATCTGGACCTTTTTTTTGGACCTTTCTGAGATTTGCTAAAACAAAAAAGTAATATTTATAGCAGCATGTTATCATAATCATGTTGTTTGGCAGAATGCATTAATGCTATTAATGACATTTTTATAAATTTATAAAATCACTATTTTATGGAATTAAATGAATGATGTTTAGATTGAAATGATCATGAAGTGTAGCTTTTTTTGCTAGGGTCTTTGTTAATCGTGTTTTTTTTTCTTCTGGTTTAAAGGCAAGAGAGTTGTTTTCATGGGGGATGATACATGGGTGAGTCTCTTCCCCAAGAAGTTCCACAGATCACTGCCCTTCCCCTCCTTCAATGTGAAGGACTTGCACACCGTTGACAACGGCATTCTCCAAAACATTTATCCTACCAGTAAGCAGAATGATTAGCACATCAATTAGGAACCTGCCTGGTTGGTTTAAGATCTCACTTTGTTTACTTTGTAAACAGACGTACATATCTCTCATGTTTACACTGTAAACACAGTGTCTGAATGAGTGGCTAAAGAGTTTTGTTTACTTTCTTCAGTGGAGGGGGATGACTGGGATGTGTTGATTGCTCACTTCCTTGGTGTGGATCACTGTGGGCACAGATTTGGCCCGGATCACCCTGCGATGGCTGAGAAACTCTCCCAGATGGATGGAGTTATCAGGTTAGCAGCAGCCTCATTCATCTACCCACATTCTGCCATGTTTTTACAGTTTAATCTTATTTTCTTGCATTATCCATTTGTTTTACATCTGTTACTCACCACTGACCCCAGGTCAGTAATAAAGCGTCTGAAGAATGACACCCTGTTGGTGGTGATGGGTGATCATGGAATGACAGATACTGGGGATCATGGTGGAGAGAGCCAGAAAGAGACGGATGCTGCTCTGTTTCTCTACAGTTCCTCTCCCTTATTTCCAGCACCAGGCTCCCAGGTATAAGAGACACTGTTATGATTTGTCTGTATTTAATATTTTACAACCAGTGGTGTGTCCAGATGGAGAAAAATATGGGTGGCACACAAAAATATACTGTAGTAAGGCTCTAGTTAACACTACTGGTCCGTAATTGCATGATAATAGCATTAGTACTGTTTACTTGTGTTGGATATTTAAAATCTATGGGTGTCCCCGACTAAGGATTTACATAGTCGAATCAGAATTGTCGAATCTTGCTGATAGTCGACTGACAGTCGAATCATATGTTTGGGGCGGGGGCAAAATACATTACCAAATGTCAGGTAATCAGACATTCGACAGTCATAAATACTGACGTTAACACATAGGGAAAATGTGTAACGGGCGCCTCGCAGATACAAACGGGGTAAATAATGTTTTATGTTTTGATTAAAAGATAGTTAACATTAGCTGGCTGCATATCATGTTGTTTACTATATCAGAGCTGATGAAACTGAAGATCTGCACTAAATAAAACAAAATAATCCGCTCATAAGATGAAATCAAAAGATGCAGGGAGTATTCGATGAAGCCCATGTGCATATTTACTCTAACTGTATACAGATTTTCATGGAGGAAATTAACAAATATCTTGCTAATTTTTCCGACTTTGAAGCATAGCGTACTACCTCGTAAAACTGTGATCGCCTAAATATAAGCTGCTGTGAAAACTGCTCAAATACAGCTAGTTTTATCCAGGCCCGGTTCCAGAATTAAATACTGAGTGAGGGTGCTTCAGAAAGTGTGCTCTAACCTCAATTCATATACATTTTCATGTACATTTTTGTCCTGTCCTTTGCTCTTTCGAGTGTGAATCCCGCATAAATATGTGGATGTCATTCCTGAAACTTTGCAGCGTGTATGTGGCCGAAAAAATGAAAGTTTTATAAAAATTCTGATTGTATTATGGTTTAGAAAGCACACACATTCCCTTAAAAATCAGTTGAAAGTTGTCCCTCATCTTACTTCATCGAGCAATGTCATGAAGTTTTGTTATAATGAGAGGATTCATGAGATTGCACTGGTCTCAGTGCTGGACAAAAATAAACCTTTTGATTCTCTCCAGAGTGTAAACACAAATATGCATTTTGTCTGATCTGTTTCGCCAATATGATAATGAATAGATAATATCTCGAGTTTTTCGGCGCCTATGTTCACAGCATGCAAAAATCAATTTAGAACCGGCTTAAATGTTTTGAAATTTTGTACCCTACCTGATCAAAAAAAATCCAGTCTTTCACTCTGCCTGTGTCAATTTGAGTCTTTTTAAAGATTTAAATCCCTAAGCTTCTTTCTTTTCAGATTCTTATTTACAGCATTATCATAATAGGCTGTATATTAACTTACTGGGAGAAAACCGGTAGTTCTATGTGAAATCAGACATTGAGCACCCCCATATAGCCAAAATGGCATGATCATAACACCTCTGCAAATATTCGACTGTGAGATTGGTGGTCAAATCAGGCTCCTCCTGTCGAAGCATCGAATCTTTGACTATTCGGGGTCACCCCTATTAAAAACCAAATTGTTTATTAGCCTTTTCCCTTTGTTTCATTTCCTAAAATGTGGGGAAAAAACTTAAAATAAAAAAGTGGCACTATGAGAGAGGAATTTTTATGTTGTCTTTGGGTTATCTTTGGGCTTTTTCCATACATTTGAAGTTCAACATGTTTATGTTTGTAGGTGGAACCTGAGGTAGTACCTCAGACTGATCTGGTGCCCACGCTGGCACTGTTGCTGGGAATTCCCATTCCTTATAGCAGTGTGGGCCAGGTTCTTCTGCCACTTTTTCCTCAGAATGGCTCCCGGGGTGCACCTACAGGACTCAGCCAGGCTGAGGCGCTATGGATTAATGTCAAACAGGTTAGAGGAATTTCTCTTAGCCTGTGTTTTAAGGTGCAGTTATATTTGCCTGCATTGTCTTGTATTCATGTTTTCTTCATTAGTACATCAATTGTGATGAACTTAGCTAAATTCTGTCTGATTTTTCCATTTCTGTCAAGGTAAACCGCTTCTTGGAGACCTACTCTAACATGGCCAAAGACATCCCACCAGACAGTCTGTCTCAGCTGCGGGCTGACTTCTCAAACATTTCCTCCCAATACTTGGCCTCTGTCCACAAGGGCCATCTTCCCTCTCCTGAGCTAGTCGTCTCCATGCAAAACTATCTGACAGCTGTTAGGGAGACTTGTAGAGCCTCTTGGGCCCGTTTCAACCCTCTCAAAATGGCTGCTGGGCTCTCAATCTTAGGAATTGCCTGTATGCTGTGCTACGTCATTTCTGAGTTGTCTCATGTAGTTATTCAGGAAGGCCTGCTGAAGTTGCCCATACTCTCAGGGTTGGTTGTGGGACTAGTAGTAGCTGCAAGTCAGCTGTTCTCGCAAGGTTATTTGGAGTTCTCGTGGTGTGTGGGAGCTGCTGCACTTTCTTCTGAGGTTTTGTTTCTGTGGAGGACTCGTGAAGTTTCTCCAAAAGGAAGGTGGTCACCTTCTGGCCTCCTCACACCGGCCCTTCTGGTGCTTTTCCTGCGCTGTGCCTCCCTGTTATCGGACAGCTATGTCATCTATGAGGGCAACGTGGTTACCTTCTTGCTCTTCACATTGAGCGTATATATTCCTCTCCGTCTAAACTGGGATGGACTCTTGGTGCCACTTCCCCCACCAGACACCCAGAAGCCACCTCGGCTGCTCCCAACAGCGCTCCCGTCCTCAGTGGTTAGACGGCAGGCCACTATCTTGTTGGTTTGGTTGGGAGTACTGGTGGGATCGCTCTACCTATCCCTCTCCTTCCATAACTGCCGAGAGGAGCAGGGCACCTGCCAGCCCTCACCTTTCCTCTCCCCGCTCTCACGAGTACAGAACAGCCAACTGCGCAACCTCCACTATGTCCTCTCGGTTGGCTCACTGGCCTTGTGGGGGTACCTTCTACACCGATGGCTGAGACATTACGGGAACCTCAACTGTACCAGTGTGACTGTGTTTTCGGCTTGCTTCCTCGTACCCCTGGCCTGTGTTTGCATAGGGTTGCACTGGGCGGTGAGCGCCACCCCAGAGGACACCTTCAGGAATTTGTCTGAACTCATCGGCCTAGCTCAAGTGTTCCTGCCTCGGGCTACTTTCTGCCTGCTGGGCCTGGGACTGCTCCTGCTGTGGGTGGACCCCATGACAGTGTTTCTCAAGTCAAGGACTCCATTTAACTCTCGAGGAACGTCCCTGCCACCCCCCAAGTACCGGGCCAGTACAGGAATCAGTCCGCAGGCTGAACTGCACCACCTCATACCACAGTTGTATCAGCGCATCCGACACTCGCTGGAGGACGGGGGCATGGAAAGTGGTGAAACTGACAGCAGGCCAGCCGTGGAGGCTTACGGGCTGGGTACAGTGTACTCTGCCTCCTTGGTCCTGTTTTGTGGACTCCTGGGGCTGGTGCTTCTGCTGCTCCATCCGGAGGGAATGGCTCTTGCCTTCCTCCTTCTCCTGCTGGAGGCTGGAGCCATGCTGCACATCCACGCCTGTAGCACCAACCTCTCCAGCCTTCACAAGCACTCCAGTAAGATGCACTCTTTTATTATCTTTACGTCTTATGCCTTGCTGAGCTATTACAGCTGATGCTTCAAATCTTCTTACTTTAACCCTCCCAGATGGTTTCAGTGTGTCATGGGGTCCAGTGGTTTCATGGTCTCTGGCAGCCGCCCAGTTTTTCCATGCAACAGGACACCTGCCTACCTTCCCCTCCATTCAGTGGGGTGCTGCATTTGTGGGCTTTCCTCAAGGTCACACGGGCACTGCGCTTCCTGCCTCATTGGTGACCCTCAACACCTTCTCCTCTTACATCATCTTTGCAGGTAACTTAACATTGTCAGCATTATCTTTGTTTTGAAGCTTTCAGTCTGTTCTTTCTCTCCATTTCTAATGATCACTGTTTAATGTGCACATTCAGTTGGTTGTCCTCTGCTGCTGTTCTGGCCTCTGGTGTGCGAGGTGAGTGGGACCCGATCTACGCACTCAGCAGGGGCGGAGGAGATCGAGGATGCTGTCATGGAGATGAGACTGAGAGAGAACCCTCAGAAGTTCAGCTCGGGTCTCCTGCAGCTTGCTGCACGCTACCTCTTTGTGAATGGAGTGCAGGTGCGTTCAAATTATGTCTACATTCACATTGCATAATGCTCACATTAAGTCAGGCGCAACACATCAGTGTACAACAACATTTTTAACCGAAAAAATGTTTCTGTGATCTCCTTCATAGTGAAATGATGTTCTACAGTAATCGGTAGTTTTTTTTTTTTTTTGTCATTCACCAGATGAATTGATCCAATAAGAAAAGTATGTATTTTTGTGTTGTGTGAAGAGGCTAATTTGTTCTTGTCTAATGTGATTTGTACGTTTTTGTAAAATGGAACATAAATTATTAATAACTTGTTTACCTTTAGGTTTTTGCGTCGGTTTGTGCTGCAGCCATCCTCAGGAGACACCTCATGGTGTGGAAAGTGTTTGCACCCAAGTGAGTCACCATCTCTTGTTTCTTTTTACCTCTTATCACTTTCTTTTTTTTATTTTAAGGCATTGATTAAACAATCTAGGGTTGTGCACATTTTCAAAATGGACTAGTTGGTGGGTTGAACAATGGTGGTTGGTGTTGTTTGACAGTGTTTTTTGTACGAGGTCATTTATAACTTTACTAAAATTCACCCACATACCACTTGCTTTTCACATTGAGAGAGTTTAGCCCGCTAACTGTCACGCTTTATCAGTAGATGATGTTAACCTTTAATTATGACTAAGAGTTTTATGACAACTCCGACTTTCACAAGAGGTAAATTAATCTAGTGAGGCATTTTGCTGTCATTATGAACAAACCCACACAGGGATCCACTGTGGCATTATAAGTGTTGCCAGAGAAACCAGAGTAGAATCTACTGGTTTCCATTTTGTAAATATTACGGTGGCCCAGTAATGCACAACACAACAAAATCTCCACAACACAATGGAAACAAGCTGCAACATAACGAAATTAGCACAGCACAACAGAAACAAGCCACAACACAACGAAATAAGCACAACACAACGTAAACAAGTCGCAACACAATGAAATTAGCACAGCACAATGGAAACAAGCCACAGCACAATAAAATTACCACAACACAATGGAAACATAACAAAAACACAACAAAAACAAGCCGCAACACAATGAAATTAGCACAACTCAATGGAAACAAGCCGCAACACAACAAAATTAGCACAACACAACGGAAACAAGCCGCAACACAACGCAATTAGTACAGTATAATGGAAACAAGCCAAAATATAACAGAAACAAGCCGCAACACAACGAAATTAGCACAGCACAACGGAAACAAGCCGCAACACAATGAAATAGCACAACATAACGGATACAAGTCGCAACACAATGAAATTAGAACAGCACAACGGAAACAAGCCACAACACAACAAAATTAGCACAACACAACGGAGACAAGCTGCAACACAACGGAAACAAGCCGCAACACAATGAAATAGCACAACACAATGGATACAAGTCGCAACACAATGAAATTAGCACAGCACAACGGAAACAAGCCACAACACAACGAAATTAGCCCAACACAACGAAAACAAGCCACAACACAACGGAAACAAGTCGCAACACGATGAAATTGGCACAACACAACGGAAACATAATGGAAACAATCCGCTACACAACAAAATTAGCACAAGATAACAGAAACAAGCCGAAACACAACGATATTAGCACAACACAACAGAAACAAGTTGCAACACAATGAAATTAGCACAACACAACAAAATTAGCACAACACAACAAAATTAGTCCTATGGGTTGTGCATTACTGAGCCACCGTAAAGTATGACTTCAGTGTAAGTTAAAGATGAAAAAAGCTCTTCTCGTAACTGCATTCTAAGATGTATTTTTCTTTTCGGCAGACTGATGTTTGAGGCATCGGGCTTCATTGTGGGCAGTGTGTTTGTGATACTGGGGGTTGCCATGGTGATGAGGGTGGACATATCAGTGGGTGGGTTATTTAAGAAACTCCTCCCCCAGAACTCCAGGTAGCACTGGCTACCCTGACCATGCCCCCTTTTCCTCCTCCAAACCCAATCCAGAACTCTTCAGAAATGTGCTGGTCATCCTCCTCAACTCCACTGCCAACCATACGAATGGAAACCAGATTCGTTTTGCATCTGACTTTGTCTGTTTTGGACCAAAGAGGTCAAAAGTATCTCCTCATTTTCAAATACGTGCGAGAAGTCCATAAACTGAAGTTGATATTTTATAAAAGCTATTTTAGAAGACTGCAACAGTCATTATGCTTTCTACAAGCTATTGAATTGTCGGCTTTGTTGCTCTGCTGCCTTTGTATTGAAAGAGAGAGAGAGAAGATAATCTTTGTGCATGCCTTTTTACTGCCATGTTCCACAAGGTCATTATAGAGACTATTATAAGTTATTATATTGAAGGGCTACATGAAATCCACAGTGTTGCAATGGTATAAACACAAAAACCCCTGCTGTTCAAACATTTAAAGGGACAGTTCACATATAATGTAAATTCTGTCATCATTTCCAACCTCATGTTGTTCCAAACCTCAAAGCAGGGATCTAGATCACCAAGCTGCTCCATACAATAATAATGGATTGGGACCAGGCACAGTTGTGGTCACCATTCACATTCATTGTATGGAAAAGAGCAGCTTGGAGTTTTACAGATGAAAGAAAGCCATACAGGTTTGGTGTGTAAATGTTGACAGAATTTTTGGGATTTTGGATGAACTGTCCCTTTAAAAGCTACAAGTGCATGCTTGAGGGCGTCATTAATTTCAGCAATGGACTGGAAATTTCTGTTTTATTCTCCTGCTTGTTTTTTTAATCTTGAACATTGTTTGATAACAGCTCATTGTTAATGTGTTGTCCTGTCTATTCCCTAGCAATAACCACTCAAACATCAGGGTTGAACCAATAACATGTTATATTCTGCACCGTTTGAAAGTTATTTTTTATTATTATTTTAAATTCCTCACCTAGATAACAGGTCACTAGCTTTAACGGTTTCCTTGTTTGATGTTAGTGAATGAAATTTATGTTCATTCAATTTGCGTTGACTGTTATTTATTTAGCTGTCATATATTTAGTTCACTAATGGATTAAATGACTTACATGATCTCATTTTTGTGAGAAATGCATGGGAAAAATAATTACATCATGTGCTCAGGTTAATTTAGCCATAATGCAATAGAAGTATTCTGCTCTACATGGTGCATTTGTGTGTGTGAGGGGCTGATTATTTTTTTTATTTAATTTTTTAAAGCAAAATACTGTCAAACCATACAGTGGCTTTTAATATGTCTTAATGTGTGGTTGATGATTGAATTAGCTGTGAAAGAAATCATTTTAATTGTCCTAAAATTGTTTCAATTCATTGATAAAAGGGAGAAAATCAATTAAATATTTTGTACAATTTGAAATGGTTGTTTGTGTGTGTTCTAGTTTGTTTTTGTTTGCAGGGGCAGCTGTTGGCCTGCAGAGTGCAGTGTTTTATCTGAAAACACCCTATGCAATCTGATTGATTCTGCGGTCAGTAAGTGCCAGGGTAAATTCATTAAAAAGTGCTCTATCATTCTCATAGGTAGTATTCTTTGCATAAGTGGCCATCAAGCTCAGGAATGACCAACAAGCAGAATTGATCTGTCTGTGTGATTTCTGTTCAGCCCTGTTATGTTGTGACATTTCCATTTTAAAATAATAGTTTAATCTTTCTCACATCATATTTGAGGGGTGACTTAACAACAGTTGAGACAGAGGTGTATTTATCAGTACTTGAAGAAATCTGTGATTAATTTTTACAGAAATAATATATTATTTTATAATGTGGTTCCCCAATTTCAAAGGTGGTTATGGGTATTTTGGTCCTGGGGTGGCAATATTATTTATTGAAACTGAAAATTTATTATTCAGCTACAACCTTTAGAAATGAAAATGCAAAAATAAAAAGACATTTTCCAGCATAAATAGCATGGTTTCCTGAGAATGAATATATATATATATATATATATATATATATATATATACACACACACACATACATACATACATACATACATACATACATACATACATACACACACACACACACACACACACACATTTTCATGTTTCTTCATAGCAGGAATGATGCAAGTTGTTTCTGTTTTTGATCACTGATCAGAAACACAACCAAAACCAAACCAGCTTATTTCTTTAAAAATCATCAGTGCTTTCCCCACCAGTTTAGTTTTTTTTTTTTTTTTTTTTACAGCAATGTAATAGGAATGTAAAGAAATTAGAATCAAAACAAAACTTTCTCGTTTTCCACCCCAACAAAACAATTACCCAAGCAGGTGGACACCCTTTGTGCCCTACATCAAAGTAGGAAATACCTGTCCGTCATGTTAAGAAATTACCCATGACCATCTGTGGCTGGAACATAAACAAACTAATCTTATGGACTTTCCAGAGTGTCCTTTGTCCCTGAACTACAATAGATCTCATATCATAGCAGGCTCACTGCACAAACATAAAGAACAGATTCAAAACAAGGAAAGTAGAGAAACTAAGCACATTTTATCAATGAAACGATCCGCTGAGCATAACGGCAAACTTGCCAGGTCCATTTAGCAAACCAATGCTACTGTTTATCTCAGAAATGCCTTTAGCCATTTCGAATTAATTTGATATCGGACCTCAGCTTCAGTCTGTGTTATGGGTGCAAAGTCTGTTCAGAATATTCTGCTTATCTGGAGAGAAAGATCTATAAAATCCTGCATACCTGATAGCTAGGTGTGCATGACTTCTTGAAAATGGCACTCCCACGTAACCTAACCTGGCAGTCAAAAGGGGATTTCTGCAGCCATGGCTCAATTCCAAGAAACAGGGGTGATCATGCTGTTATCAGTTAATATTTATCTCTATCGTTATCTGTAGACTAGGGTTGCCATTTCCATAACACCAAAAAGGAAGACACTTTGCAGGATTTGTGAAGCCAGGACAAAAAATGAAAAATAATCCAAAACTGATAAAAATCTGAATGAATGAATGTTTTCTATTAAGGGACAATCTTCCATGCATTATGCATGCATAATTTTTCATGCTAATTCATATATTTATTCAATAAATGCAATTAGAATAATAAGACAATCAATCAGCAAATCAATATCAACAAAATCCGTCTTTGCGCTTCAGAAGTGCCATCTGAAGTGGCATTTAGATATATTTGCGCAGACTATTTAATGCATCTCAGAGATGCCATGAGTGCATTTACACTACAGATACAATTGCATGAATAATATAAGGAGATTAATGTTTTAAATATAAAATATAGCCACTAAATATGGAACTATGAAACTGTACTTTAAATATAAAACTAAAACCACAAGTAGATGCCGACAAGTCTTAATGAGTGAGTCATTGATTCAATTAGTTTAAAACAATTGATTCATTCAGGAATTAAGATAACATATGCTAAATATAGTTGTATACTGCAAAAACGGATAAAACAGGAAGGAAATTATCTCAATGACTGGCGAAATGCAGCCAGACAGTTCATACTGACAGTATTGTCTGATATGTACATCACTTAATATTAACTTGAACATAACGTTAACATTATATATATATATATATATATATATATTTTTTTTACTATATATCATTGCATAAAGTATAAAGTAGTCATCTTAAAAGCAGGAAAAATTATCATCCGGCTCAAGTCTACGCCTGTAGATGAACAAAATTAAAAACCAGACTGTTCGACTTAAAATCGGACGGATGACTGTGTGTAAGAACAAGATAATGCTTTTGTAATAGAAAATGGAATTTAACTTTACAGGCCGCAAACTAGTAATTGTATGTGTGAGGTTTGCACCTATGTGACACCGGAAAACATTAAAACTTAGCTTCAGGGCATCAACGATAAGAATCAAACTTTTTGGAGACCTGTAGATTTCTGTGTTGAGTTTATCTTGTACGGCTTCCAGACAGATCTGGCAACTGTGCAACCTAACTGCGGGAAGAGGCTTTTTTTTCCATTGAAGGAACATAAATGTGAGCCTCTAGTATAAACAAGTGCTTTGAGTCGTGGGCGAGCCTATACAAGGAAGACGAATCTTTGCCATTCATCTCGAGTACAATGAGTTGAACCTCCAAACGAACAGAACGTTTTGTTATTAGAGCCTTTTGCAAGTTAAACAACTTTCGCCAATTACTAACCGCAAATATTTCATAAATCCCTCTCTGAAGTTATGACAAGTCTGTATATGTTGATAGAGAACAGATAAAACATCTCTTTCAAATCTACATCTGTTCTCAGTGTAAATGAAAGCCAACTATTGTACAACAGTACATGATAAAATCATATAAATACTGATGAAAGAAACTAACATGTTACATAACACAATTATTTGTTATAATGTAATACTTTGCTAGCAATACTAACCCAGTGATTTTAAGGTCAAGTACTGTCAACATCAAAATAATTATTTTTATTAAAAAATAATGAAAATACAGTTCATTAATACACTGACTTAAATACACATTTTCTATGATTAGCATTTTTAAATTCATTTTGATATTTTTGGGTGGCCTTTAGATGAAGGGAGAGAAAAAATCTAATTCTTTAAAATGCAAGTTGCATTCATAAATGAATATATATATATATATATATATATATATATATATATATATATATAAAACACTGAAAATATAATTTCATTTTGAATATAAAATAAAAAATAATGAAAACAAATATTAAAAAACCCTGCAATGGTGGTGCTGTAACATAAGCAAAAGACGCTCATCGAGAACTAGTCTTGATTGTCTGTAATTTCCTTATCACATCCTTATCAGACAAAGCAGCTTGATTACTTCTGGACCTGCTAAAGTTACTGCGGCCCAGGTGGAAGTGAGCCATCATATAGGAAGTGACACGGCGTGTGGCTCATTCCGACAATCTTGAAGTAATGACTGAAAACTGAATGCAGCTGTAGTTAGAAATCAAACTGCTTGAACTCAGTAGAGGATCAAAGTCGTCTGCTCCCCTCTTCACGCTTCATTAGGGCTCAAGAGATACACTCAGATTCACAGCACAAAATGAAGACCTGGCTGTGTGTGGAGGCTACAGCCCTTGAGGAAGTTTTAATTGAGCAAGATTTCAGGATATGGGCGTTTTTTATATATACATATATATATATTTTTTTAGTTCTGCGTAATTAACACACGTGCGAGGCCTTCAGACATTTTGCTGGCTGTATTCCATGCATATACTTAGCATCTACATGTAAATGCATGCCTGACACATAACACTACCAGTGTTGCCAAAACACAGGCCATTTCTGTGCACACTTCAGCTGCTCTGAACAGGTTACAAATCCTCAGAAAATATGAATTTATTTATTGCTGGTGTAAAACACAATTTTAAAGCAGAGAAATGTAGAATAAAAATCTGTAAATGAATGGTAATTCAAACAGTAGCATAAAAATATAGGTAGTCAGCAATGCTATTAAAAAATACTAAGCAAGTTACATCATAATCTTCCACAGCATTCATTGCTTACTTGTTGGCAACAGCAGGTACATGTTCATACAGCTTCTATGTTGGGTTACACCCAAAAAACACATGAACCCACAAATTAGTAGTGCTGTCAGTCAAACAACTTGTGGTTTGGTGAGAATTTGCCAGCTTTGATATTAAATATGTTCCTTTCATAAGAGTTAATGTGTTACATAAAAGAGTCATAAAATGGTCATTATCTTAACCATGATGACTATAATTGGTATAATATCTCATCAGATGTCCATATGAAAAGTGTGCTCATATGGATACTGCAGAAATTGATTGGCTAGACATGTAAATGCAGATAAGAGCAGTTGCAAACCTCAGTGCAGGTTTTTTTTAGGGGTTTTGAATATTATTTAATTATTATTGAATATTGAATTTTATTTTATAGTGTTTTATTTAATTTATTTATTTATTTTTATCCCGGGCGAGCCCCCACATTTATCTTACGTCTCCAAGGCAGTTCAGGGTTTAAGAGACATTTTAACATTAAATAAATAAACCCCAGGTCTTTTAACCCTGGTAGACATTCTCAGTATGCTGATACAAAAAGAACTAAGGACAAAAGAGTTTCAATACATATTTTTTTATTTTATAAGGTAATGTAATTTTAAAGTATTTGAATCCACTCACAGATCAGTGTGGACACTTGAGCAATTGTGAATTCAATGCAGAGCTGCATGCACTTTTTAAAAAGGGATATAAATATATATATTTTTTTAATTTTATTTAAGTACTTTAATTCACTCAAAAATCAGTGGGGACATTTCTGCACAAGAAAGGGCACACAAAATCTTGAAAATGAGCTACTTCACACTACTATTAGCACTTGGTGGAATTTAAGCAACATCTTAAACAACAAGCCGCTTGTATGTGCAACCTGTTCCCTCCAGCTATGAGTGACATCCACTAATACGACTTTACTTTCACCACATTTGTTTCTCATGAGGCAGTGATAAGCACATTTCAAAAGCCCAGAAAACATGTTGAAACTTTCCTTCCAGTTCAGATGAAGGATCTCCTGGCAAGCACCACCATTTCCAGTTAACAAAAGAAGGTGAAAGGGCTCTTTTAATAGGGATGGAGTTACAGGAAATGGTTGCCTTAAAGCATAAAGAAAGTGAAAGTTTGTGAAGACGCATATAAACGGCGTGCAAGCAGCGGTGAGGCACATATCTGCTGAGCACATGTGAATGAACACATACAGAGGGACAAAATGAGGTTCTCTAACTCTCTGACATTATGGACAGGTGCTCTGCTAATATTGAGCATCAGTCTATGGAGCTGTACAACAGGTGAGTCAAAATGTATGATTATTTAGCAGCATACTTCTGCAAAAGGTTTAAATGAATCCATTTAGAAATTTATTTAAAGTTTAAAAATTAACTTTAAAATGTATAGTGTTTTCTACAGTATGTATACAATCTTTTTTAAATGATTTTTTTAGGCGAGACTGTTGATATTGCTAATGGTTAACATTCTGTGCACTGTTTAACTATCACAGCTCAGAACGATGTGGCAGCGGATTGTTGTTTAACCACCAGTGACCGGCGCATCCCGCAGAGGGTGGTGAAGTCCTTCACTATTCAGACGGGTGACGGAGCCTGCAGAATTCCTGCCACTATGTATGTATATATTATACACATTTCAAAATGCCTCCAAAGTGCTACAGATTTCAAGGTGTATTTGAGTTTGCATATTTAAATATGAATGAATTTCCACAGATTTGTCACAAAGAAGGGCTTGAAGCTCTGCGCACCGTTTCCAAGCGAGAATAGCTGGGTGAGCCAACTGATCAACTACATACTAAAAGGACCTGTACCCAAAAAACCTAGAGGTACGTGTTTGTTGGTATTTCATCAAGTCTTGGTACTTAAAAATATACATGAAAATGCATGCTTTTAAGTTCTGTTTCATAACAAGATAACATTTAGAACACAACACCTAGCAACATCATATAACACTTCAAACACAACATAACAGTTAGAACGTAACATTTAGAAGAGATAATGTAATTATATATTTACAACATAACATAACAAAAATAATATAACATTTAGAAGACGACAGCAT
Source organism: Tor tambroides (assembly GCA_021397915.2). Lineage (NCBI taxonomy): Eukaryota > Metazoa > Chordata > Actinopteri > Cypriniformes > Cyprinidae > Tor > Tor tambroides. The sequence goes on along the minus strand of JAFVLL020024870.1, from coordinate 10,559 downwards.
TTTTAACACATAACAATGTCACAGTAATGTTTCGAAAATAATCTAAAAAAACAACACATTTAGAACACAACACTGTAACGTAACGTAATGTAACGTCACGTAACAACGTAACATAACTACGTAACATAACTTTTTAGAACACAACACAAAGCAACCTAATTTAACATATAAAACACAACGTAAAATTTAGAAAATAGCATTTAGAACATAACATAATATACCAATAAAAATAATATCGTATTTTGAAGCCAACATAACATTTAGAATTCATAATGTAACAACAACATAAAATAAAACACAACACAGTATAATATTTTGAGCACAATACTACATAACATAACATTGCATAAACACATATTATATTTAGAACACAACACAGCAACATAACACTTACAACAAAATAACATTTAGAATGTAACATTTAGAAGACAATGAAATGTAACAATAACACAATACCATAGAATAAAATAAAAATATAACATTTAGAACATAACAGAACACATAACAATGTAACATAACATTTAGAACATAAAACAACACATCACTTGAAACAACATTTTGAACACAACAAAACAACATACGACCTGAAAAAACATTTTTAACATAACATAAAACAATGTATCAAATGAAAAAAAACATTTTAAACATAACAAAACAAAACAATGTATCACATGAAATAACATTTTGAACATAACAAAACAACACATCACACGGAAACACTTTGAACATAACAACATGACAAAATCAAATTTAAAACATAAATTACATGAAATAACAACATAACATAACATAACATTATTTTCTCTCTTTTCTTACAGGAAAGAAGCATAGACAACAGTAAATGACACCATCACAGATTATGCAGGTCCAGTCTGCTCTCACACTACATGCATGAATGGGACTGATCCGGGAACAGATACCTGATATTACTTAACCTTAATAGTAAATACTCATTCTCAGGTTTACTACGTGTATACTCTAGTGGAGCAGGTCAAGTGTGAATCTACTGTCATAGGAATAAGCTTTACAAGATATGAACTATTTTTGAGATGTGAACCCTTCCCCCACTGGACTACATGAAGAGATTTTAAGCTAACTAATTTCTAATTTCCATCACTTGTTGAGTTTGTATTCTGTCTACTTGTATAAAGTTACTGTTTCCTGAGCCATTAAATAAAAATATTTTCTATATTTTTACTTTGTATTTTGGAATATAAATAAAAGCCATTACATTTTAAATATTATTTTTACATTTTAAACAGTTGTGTGCATGTCCCGTTAAAAACAGAAAAAAGTAGCAACTACAGGGATTATGTCCAGCAGATGTTCTGTATCTTATGCTAATGTTGTTGAGATTGTAAAGAGGTCCTGACTTTCACACATGCGCTGCATCTAAAGTAACACTCAGCATACACGTTAGCAGCTGAAGTGATCTTTTAAAATGGTTATTTGTGTAGGAAACATTTAACCTCTAGACTACAATCAAGGGGTATTCAAGCCTGTTTGACGTATCTATAATCTCTAAGTAGTGCCACCATTGATTATATAATAGTAATAATGCACCGCACACTAAAGCAGTGCATCATTTGGTCATGTCCAAACTGCAATATGAACACTCCCCCTACAGGAAAATAAAGTCAAGTCAATATTTGTTGAGATTTTCACACAATATGTTGTTTGAAACCATAAAAAGTGCAACGTCTAAACAATTATATGACTAATATGTTGTGAATATATGTTCAGAGTAATTGTCATATCATCTCTGTGCATGTAGTAGGTGAACACTGATTGTTTTTCATATTGCCGTCATGTCATCTCATCAGCTGGGCGGTAATCCAGACCATTGCTCTCGGCTGTGAGATGAAAGTGCTGTTGATTCCAGTTTTCTGAAGGATTAGGAGAAAGTTTTACCCCACAGACAGTGGCACTGTACACACAAACACATACAAATGTGCACAAAAATACCCAGAAACCCACAATCCAGATGCACCAGAATCCTTTGCAGCCCTCCAGCATAGAATGCACTGATCACTGAAGTGAAAAATCATAGCAATCTGTAGAGGGCTGAACATGAACATAAAAAAAGACTCTGACACATAGATAGATAGATAGATAACTTTGTGTACAAGTAAGGAGTAATTGACAACAGGCCGTTGAATTATTAGAAAATAATGCATAACGAGGTGGTGATCCGGCCACGATGCGAAGCGGGTGTGCATTATTTTCTAATAATTCAATGGACTGGAGTCAATTTATTCTGCTTATACTATGGTTACCACACCTTGAATATTGTTCAGATGTATTTAAAGACATTTGTCAGGTTTTTGTCCTTAAAACGCTCATGCGAGTAGGATTAATTTCTTATGCTTTTCATCCAACACCTCCGTTGCTAAATCCAAAAGTTGCTAAACTATTTCATTGATAAAATCATCAGAACAGCGCTAACAACACGTTTCTGTGTGCGTGTATGTTTCCGTGAGTGTGAGTGTGTCTGTAGTAAGTGTGTGCGTTTGTGAGGGAGAGAGAGAACTACATTTATTTGCTTGGTCAGTGTTGTTGTGGGTTTTGGTTCTTTTGCTATTGTAGGCTGTAAGGAGGACCTTTGAAATAACTGAAATCGTTATTCGTTAATCGTAATCGGTGAAGTGATCTGGACATGCATGCTGTCAAGACCTGCCTGGAACTACTTTTGCCATGCGTTTCCCTGAAAATAATTGAACACCTTAGAATGTTCGTCAGCCAATCAGATTCAAGCAGTCAATGGCCCCATAATATAATCCATTTTATACAACAGTTCTTTCTAGTCCTCGAATCTGATTGGCTGATAAGAGCATGATATTCAAGCGATATCACAACTCCAACCGTTGCACTGTTTGTATCACTCGAGGTATTTCTCACAGCGAGTGAAATAACACATGCCTAAATCCACTATAATTTTTAAAAATAATATTGTTTTGATGTATGGAATGTAGTTTTAAGAGTTTTTTTGGTGAGAATGTAGTTGCTTAGATTCCAAATATGCAGTTTGTTAATAAAGATAAAGTCTAATTGAAAATTTGCGTCATCATGAACTCAAGAACCCGCTGAGAGCAGCCCTACCTCGGCCAGATCTACTGGAATTTGCTGCTGGCTCCGATGACTCTATAGTGGTTATACATGAGATATAACTAGTTTTGTGTAAATCTCACAAGTAGTCTTTGGTCTCATTAATCTATTATTTGTTCCACAGCAAATAGTTTTGGTTGTCGGCAAAATGTCATCACGTTATAGCAGGGGTCACCAAACTTGGTCCTGGAGAGTTTAGCTCCAACTTGCCTCAACACACCTTCTTGGAAGTTTCAAGTATACCTAGTAAGACCTTGATTAGCTGGTTCAGGTGTGTTTAATTAGGGTTGGAGCTAAACTGTGCAGGTCTGTGGCCCTCCAGGAACTGAGTTTGACACCCCATGCTCTAAAATGACCCCAAACAGAATATGTCTGCCACAGTATCTTCTATTTTATGTTCTTTCTTCTTTTCCTTTTCTATTTCTTATGAAGGCATCCATCCACTGGGTTTCTCTATGAAATATTAACATGTTGCTTGCAAAGGTGGCTCACCTCTGGAACACAATTTAGCTTCTCATTTTAAACATATTTTCAGGAGTAAGAAGATCATTCGTCGGGTGGAAAACATAGTATAGTGAAAAAACTGACCTAAGGTTACCTGGATTGAGTCAAAAACTGTCTTTTATTTTGGTTCGAAACATGTCAAGTATTGCTCTGAGAAGACATTAGATCAAACTCAAAAGTGGATAAATTCGTAGCTGACACAGAAATCCAAGCAAAGAAAAACAGAAACTTTTCTACATTAAATAAATCTTGAGCTAAAACTGCTGAAACCAGTTTGCACATAAGTATTTATATTTTTAAAGTATATTATTTCTGTAATAAGTACTCTTTTAAAAAGTATGCTAAAGTGTACTTTTCACAAGGGCGTACTTGTAGTGCTTAGTATAAGTAAGCGGATTAGGATTCAGCCCAGGTCTCTGGACCAGTGTGCTGCATTAGCACACATGTAGGGGAGTCCAAGAGCTGTGCTGAATGATCTGACCCAACAGGCTTCATCCATTAGCTCTAATGTGCTTCGCTAGTCCATTTAGCCTCCTAACCCCCACCCCCATACTCCCTCTCTCTCCGATCATTCCCTTGCTCCAACAGACTTTTCCTCCAGGATACAGAAAGAGAAAGCAGAGACAGACTCTTTTATTCTCTCCCAGGTCGACTGGGCACTGAGCGATGCTGAGCCTGGAAGACTGAAAGAGTGGGAGAAAGAGAAAAGACAGAAACAAAAAGAGATTCTGAGAGGATGTTTGAGGAGCCTTGACTTGACTCAAAAGAGGAATGAAAGGACAGAAGAAAAAGACTGGGAAAAAATAGCATACAGAGGCTGTTTAAAAAGCAGGGAAGTAAGAGTCAGTCCCTTACAGATCTTAAAGGAACAGATCACTCAAAAATCTATCTATCATTCTATCGTTCTATCGATCATTCTATCTATCATTCTGTCTATCGTTCTATCTTTTGTCTATCTATCTATCTATCTATCTATCTATCTATCTATCGTTCTATCGTTCTATCTTTCATCTATCCTTCTACCTATCGTTCTATCTTTTGTATCTATCTATCGTTCTATCTACCTATCGTTCCATCTTTTGTTTATCTATCTATCTATCTATCTATCTATCTATCTATCTATCTATCTATCTATCATTCTCTTGTTTATCTATCTATCTATCTATCTATCTATCTATCGTTCTATCGTTCTATCTATCTATCTATCTATCGTTCTATCGTTCATCTATCTATCTATCGTTCTATCTATCTATCTATCTATCTATCTATCTATCTATCGTTCTATCTTTCATCTATCCTTCTACCTATCGTTCTATCTTTTGTTTATCTATCTATCTATCTATCTATCGTTCTATAGTTCTATCGTTCTATCTATCGTTCTATCGTTCTAGCTATATCTATCTATCTATGTATCGTTCTATCGTTCTATCTTTCATCTATCTATCTATCTATCTATCGTTCTATCTATCGTTCTATCTATGTATGTATGTATCGTTCTATCGTTCTATCTTTCATCTATCTATCTATCTATCTATCTATCTATCTATCTATCGTTCTATTGTTCTATCTTTCATCTATCCTTCTATCTATCGTTCTTTTGTTTATCTATCTATCTATCTATCTATCTATCTATCTATCTACCTATCTATCGTTCTATCGTTCCATCTTTCATCTATCTATCTATCTATCTATCTATCTATTGTTCTATCGTTCCATCTTTCAACTATCTATCTATCTATCTATCATTCTATCTTTTGTTTATCTATCTATCTATCTATCTATCTATCTCTCTATCTATCTATCTATCTATCTATCTATCTATCTATCGTTCTATCTATCTATCTATCTATCTATCTATCTATCGTTCTATCTATCTATCTATCTATCTATCTATCTATCTATCTATCTATCTATCTATCTATCTATCTATCTATCTATCTATCTATCGTTCTATCTATCATTCTATCTATCTATCTATCGTTCTATCGTTCTATCTATCTATCTATCTATCTATCTATCTATCATTCTATTGTTCTATCTATCTATCTATCTATCTATCTATCGTTCTATCTATCTATCTATCAGTTCTATCTATGAATATAGTTCTACTCATCTATCGTTCTATCGTTCATCTATCTCTCCATCATGGATTCTCTTCCTCATCTATCTATCATCTAATATCCTTCTCTATCTATCTACGTTCTATCTTTCATCTATCTATCTATCTATCTATCTATCTAACTCTATAGTTCATATCGTTCTATCTTTCATCTATCTCTCTGTCGTTCATCTATCTATCCTCTATCTATCTATCATCTATATCGTTCTATAAGTTCCCATCTATCTCTCTATCGTTCTATCTATCCATCTATCTATCTATCTATCTATCTATCTATCTATCTATCTATCTATCTATCTATCTATCTATCGTTCTATCGTTCTATCTATCTATCTATCCATCTATCTATCGTTCTATCTTTCATCTATCTATCTATCTATCTATCTATCGTTCTATCTATCGTTCTATCTTTCATCTATCATCTATCTATCTATCTATCTATCTATAATCTATCTATCTTTCATCTATCTATCTATCTATCTATCTATCTATCTATCTATCTATCTATCTGTCGTTCTATCGTTCTATCTTTCATCTATCTATCTGTCGTTCTATCTTTCATTTATTTATCTATCTATCTATCTATCTATCATCTATCTATCTATCTTTCTATAGTTCTGTTGATCATTTTATTGTTCTATTGTTCTATCATTCTATTCAATCATTCTATCTATTGTTCTATCATTATATTCTATTATTCTATCTATTGTTCTATTATTCTATCTTTCTGTCTATCTATTGTTTTATTGTTCTTTAAAAAAAAAGTTTTGAATGGTAGAGTATATAATTTTTTTTTAATTGGCAACATGCTTAAAATATTACATATAAACCCTAGAATATAAAAAATGAATAAAAGGCAATGGCTTTTTATGTGATAAGAATTTAAAGGGGAAAAAGAGTTTTGCATACATTACTGAGGTCTCTGCATGGGACCCATCATATGAAGGTCAATCTCAACAGAACCAGAGGGATATTCTAACATTCATGAATAGCTACTGGTATAGATAGATACATATCTGATATCTGTGGTAGAGGTGTCACATTTCGTGTGACTTCCCTTGAGAATGCATTACATGAAACCAACAGACATGCCATAAATATTGATTTACTTTTACATGGCCCATCAATTTACACTATCCCAAGGATATAATTAGACTTATAATCGATCATTCTTTTCATATCAGTCATTCTTTTATTAATACATAATATCTTTGATTAGCACTACTTTTAGAAATAAACATCAACTGGTCTTAACAAATAACAAAAATATCTCTGTAGAGAATATTTTAACCCCTATTATGTAACATATTTGAGGACAGTCAAAACTGGCAATGTGTGTTGTAGTTCTGGCTTACTGACCCCGTTAATCAGGCAGATGTGTCACAGGAGGACCATGAGTGGAGTCTCCCCTATTGCGCTTCTTAATGGCAAATCTATTCACGGGCCAATTATGACCTTCCTCCCCCACATTTGCTCACCATGTAGCTATTCTGCTCACTGGATGCAAGTTGAACAGCCATACTAAAAGAATACTGAGCCTTCTCTGATATTCCCTCTGTAATTATGATAATAGTCTATGTTGAAAGAGCAACAATTTGCTCATATCTCCAAATGCAAAGGTTCGTGGTTATCGCTAGTACATCGTGCTGAGCTCTCAAAGGGTGTTCAAAGGAACAGCGCTCCCAACAACAACAAAAAAATTGTCATCATTTACTCTACCTCATGTCATTTCAAACCTGTATGGCTTTCAAAAGCTATATTTTTTAAGAATATCCTGGCCAGTGTTTTCCCATTGAAGTGAATGAAGACCAAGGGCAAGATTTACTAAACAGGGCAAATTAGCGTTAGAGTGCAATTCCATAAAAGCGTCGACAGGAGGGGAAAATTCTGCGTGTGATTCACTGACAATGCACACATTAAAGAACACAGACGCAGTCAGATCATTTCCATAATGACCAGCGCAATCTACCAAGAACAGCGCAAATTACCACCTGCTTTAAGACATGCTTTTTTGGGCATTAAATAATGGCGTAAATATCAGTAATTTGATGAGCGCAAACGTTAGTAAATCGCGTTGTGTGATTCATTTTAATACTCTCCTCACATTAATTTTGCATCTGAAAGGAAAACCCCCACAAATGCATATTCAATAAGGTCAGGCACAAAAATAACTGTGTCCACGCCTTTTCAGCGCTAATTCTTCACTGCACATCTTTAGTTAATTCTGACAGTACTATTTTAACGCCAAAAGACGACTTACAAGCTCTTAGTAAATCTGTACCTAATTCTGTATATCCAGCTCCAAAATGACAAAAAGCAGCTTCATTCCTCATGTGCTTTAATTTTTTTCTTTTAAAATTCATCTTTTTGAGAGAAATTCATTCAGGTTTGAGTTTATTTAGGTGAGCTTTTCCATTAAGGCTCTTGTCTAATTGATGCAGTTTTATTGTCAGTAACTCTGCAATCCCGTGACAGTAGAATGGATTCTCTGATTGGCCCTACATCTCCTGTAATTCCCTTAAGTGCCATGCAGATGTACATATACAACATTGCACTGCTGGACATTAGCCCTTATAAAAGCAAAGTAATGGTGGTGGAATTAGCAAGAGTGTCTTTGTTCTGATTAATGGTGGAGTGGAAAACAAAGCAAGTTGTGAGAGTGGCTCCTGAAACTCTTTATCTGTCAGGTACCATTACACAAACTACTCAAAGCAGGGACAACTAGGCTTGAAAAACAGTAAGAGGCTCTTTTCCTGCTCTAGATTACTTTCTGAGAAAAAGACAAGAGATCAATAATGGCGGGAAATTTATGGCATCGTTTGAAGCCGGTGAGACTCTAGAACGGCAGAGCAAGGAGACGGTGTGTGCCGTATTTCTATGGATTTTATGACATCTATCTTGTGCCTTAATGACTTTTTTCTCTTCCAAAGATCTGAGTGTTCTGTTATTCTGATGACCCTGCCAGAAAAATGCAGAAATGTGTTGAAAATGTGCCTACAGTCCATAATTAGGCCTTAACTGCCAAAAACATGTTTTGATAGCTTTGGCTTAGAAAATGAATGAGTGATTTTTGCAATAAGGAATGAGGGACAAAATTTTGCCATATCTACACTGCCATATCTACATGAATGTTCAAAAATTTGAGGTTAGATTCTTTTTTTTAAAATGTTTTTGAAAGAAGTCTTTTTGGCTGCATTTATTTGACCAGGCATACAGTAAAAACTGTAAAATTGTGAAATATTACTAAAGTTTAAAATAACTATTTTGTAGTTGAAAATATTTTAAAATGTAATTCCAGTGAGGCAAAGCTGAATTTTCAGCATCATTACTCCAGTCTTCAGTGTCACATGATCCTTCAGAAATTATTCTAATATGCTGATTTCCTGCTCAAGAAACATATCTTCTTATTATCAATGTTGAAAACAGTTATGCTGTTTATAATTATCGTGAAACCCGTCATATATATTCAGGATTACATGATGAATGGAAATGTCAAAAGAATAGCATCTGAAATAAAAAAAATATTTTCTAACATTATACATGTCTTTACAAATGTAAGTTCTGATCATTTTAATGCATCTTTGCTGAATAAAAGATTAATTTTTTTTACCTGATCTCATGACGACAACATACATGTGGGAACGTTTTAGCAAGACATGAAATACGTACCAATGAGTACATATCACTGCAGTTTCCAACAGAAATGAACACGAGAGGTGGTAAAACATAGAGCACTTTTAATCGTTTTCATGCACAGTTATGATTACAGCTCCATATGTTTCGCTTACCAGACGTAACAAGCTTGCTCGATAGCTCAGCCGGCACGGAATTGGACTTAGGATGCGGAATTCTGGGTACAAATCCCGTCAAAAACATGATGAAAGAGCTGAAAGATGACAGAAAAACAAGCTAAAACAGCATGCTTGCGATTGTGTTTTTACGTCACATTCGTTTTCGTTCATACTATTGGGTAGGTTTAGGTGTAGTGCAGATGGTACTTTATTTAAAACGTCATGGAGCATTAGACTTCTAGCACCACTCAACAGGACATTTCAAATCAGAACTGTGGTGACATGTACAAAACCAACATCACATAAAACATACCATATGTACGTTCATCTGTTCCGGGGGAAAAAAACAACACTCTTTATAGTACCACTCAGTGGAGATTTCACATTGAATATGTCACGAAAACGTACATGGCAGTAGTATTGCATTAACACTGTAAAGGGCCCTTGGCTTTATCTCTTGAGGGGCCCTTCATCGATGAGAACTACGGTCTACATTCAATCAATCTTGATAATTACAAAGTGCAAGTCGTCAGTAATAAATAAATAAATAAATAAATTCTTACTAACTGTTCACTCGTCTTCAGTTGGAATCGATAATTGTAAAACTGAACTGGTATCTATAATTTTGATATCAAAAACAATGATAACAAAACTATTTTATTTTTTGTGGCAGGGCAAGTAAAAATTTAAACCACTGTTGAGCCCTTATAGCCAAATCACATATGTGACTCTTCAGTTGCCTCATGATTTGATTTGATTATGATTATGCATCACAATGCATCTTTTCCTCCAATTATTTAATTACCATAGCAAATGAATCAGGGTATCTTCCGATCATTCGTTTTTTAATTTAATATTAAAAACATAAAAATAAGAAAACGGTTCCTTTTTTCGTTTTTCAATTTTTCAAAAAAAACAAAAAAAAAAACAACGAAAAAACAAGACTTATGCTTGATTTTCCGTTTTTACATTCAGGGCTAGAAAATGAATAAACAGCTTGAATTTTTTATCTCTGCATGTAGGCGGGAATAAAACGCCCC
>JAFVLL020024868.1:0-27638 GCA_021397915.2 Tor tambroides | reverse complement strand
CTTTTCTTTGACATCTGAAACTCTGCTGTTTTGAGCTTCCCTGATTGAGCTGACTGAGATCCAGACAAACCAACCTCTCTGCGCTCCACGACACCTACTATACAACTCAAAACCTCCCCTTTTGTGTTCAGCGGATGAAATACGGTTTCAAAAAGACACGAGGGTGAGAAGGTTAATGCATTTTCATTGCTGGGCGAATTTGGTGCTTTTAAATGTGCACAAAAATGCAGTTCACACAGGCGATGTCTTGACTTGACACCTGTGTTTTGTTGGCATCACTTAATTGTAAATAATTGCCAACATAAATATGAATCACTGCAGTGAAAGACCACGACTTCAACATCAGTAAAAAACCCCATGTCATGTCTTCCCAAATCCCCTGAATCCATATATTGGTATAGCTTGATTCTTTATAGTAGCCTTCAGACAGCAAATGCCCCTGACTCACAGTTCCTGTAACTCTTTACAACTGTGTGCTTTACTTCAGTTTCGCTTCACTGTTGTACACAGACACTCCTCCTAACTGAAATACGATACGCTCTTTAACACTTAGATCTCACCTGTATATCATTATCAGCCGCATCTACATTGGAAAGAAACCTAGAATCAACTTATTTATCCGTTATTAGCTAAATGTAACAATTGGGAACACGGCATTGTTCTCTAACCACAACACAAACCCGGTTTAACCTTTTCGCAACCCGTCTTTTACACGTCGCAGTTCCGGGTCTTTCTGCAGTTTGGGATAGTGACTATGGAAGTATGAGCGACGCGCTGGAGTTGAAGCCCATTCAAGTTGTCTGTGACAACAATAACGTCTCGAGTGACGAAACGATTGAGGTAAGTTTTCAAAAATGTGTCTTTTATTCATCTTAATCTAGTCTTCAGGTCATTGACAAGTTTGGTTAGTCATGATGTTTTGTGCAAGCACACAAATATCCAGCCTTAACACTACAGTTTTACTCTGAGGGACTTACATTGTTGTTTCGGTATCGTAAGATCTATGGAAAAACTTTTATTTTTACTTTTTAATCCCGTACAGAAGGTACTGTGGTGGTAACTTAATGCTTAACTAAATACATGTCATGTATGCCTGAACGATTACCATATTCGTATTTATTTACATTGTAAATCACAAGGTAGCAAGGTGGCTTTTGTCTATGAATATAAATGTACTTTCTACACTGCAGCTGTACAGAGCAATGTTTTTAACCGTATACTTCATCTAGTTTAGTGGTTCTTTTGAAAACTCCTCTAAAACTAGCCAACAAACCAGCCTGACCAGGTTTTGAGACCAGCTAAGACTAGCAAACTGTCTTAGGCTGGTTTGAGATTATTATTATTTTTATTTTATTTTTTTGTCAGCAGGATTAGTATGGTACATGGCTGTAAAAAGTTGTAAAATGTCATGTGGTATAATTCTCAAAAATGTAAAGATATTTTAAAGATACTTATATTATTTATGAACATATTTCTTAAAAAAAAAACATTTTTTCAAAACATATTAAACAAACATGACTAAATAGTAATTTTAAAAACAAATTTGGCACACTTGGCACATTTAAATTATGTACTCTTTTCTTCATTATGGACCCTCTCCATTGCCCCTGTCCTGTACTATTTTAATGTTTTTACTGTTTTGTTAATGGCTTTTTGTCTAGAAATATACTTTCTACACTGCAACTGCACAGAACAATGTTTTTCTCTTAATGTATGTGTATACTGTATAAATTGTTGCAAATATTCACAGGTGATTCCAGGGAATGGTGTTTGCCACGACCACGTTAGACCAGAGAGAAATGAACTGTCCCCTCTGCTATCAACAACACAGGTATATGCCTCTTACTCCTAACTTTTGATTGGAATTAATTGATTGAATGAGACTATAATGGTTTTGAGCCAAAGCAAAACCATTTTGACATACAGTACATTCAACTACATAAACTACTCTTTCCATTTTGTCTCAATCTGAAACCTGATATACAATGATTCAAAACATAAATATGCAAACCTGGTTGAGAAATACAGAAATTGTCTAAATAACCTACATGCAATACATTGTTTTCACTCATACTCACTGTTATTCAAGTAAGCTCCACTTTATATATGTGCCCTGACACCTTATACTGTGTGCAGAATTTTAAGCAGCAAACTGATCCTTTAGTTTAGTTTGACCTGTCAGTCTGGATTTGTGTGTTTTCAGGTCGCTGAGAACAATAGGGAACAGCACCTCCATGTGGATGGAGACGTCGATACTGACTCTCTAAGTCAACCCAAGGTAAATCTGAAAAGCAACAGGCCAAGATGTCTGCTGTAATTTAAACAGCTCTCTGTATCCAGACTTGGCTTTGAATAACACTGAGGTACAGTAAGAACCTTGTGGCTGTTCTTCTGTTTGTTTGCAGTGGCAGAGGGAGCTGCGGAGGGTCAAGAGAGAACTGAATGAGGTGGTGGTGTGGAAACTCAAACTATGGAATTTGATACTTATCATCTTTATTGCCATTGCTCTGGTTATTGGGATCTCAATCATTGTGTGTGCAGGTACCAGTGCTCCATTCAGATTCTTTGTCTATTGTGAATGCTATTGATAATAGTGCAATTTGTTATATATTCTGCTGTTTTATGCACTTAAAGTCTCAGCTTTCAAATTTTGTCAGATTTATCACAAAATACAATACAAAACACATACAATATAAAATACAAAAATACAAAACAAAATACAATATTAAATACAAGAAAAAATACAATACAATATTCAAACAATAAATGTGGTTTTAACACTCTTTATTGTGGCATAACAGATCGCAGTAGACGCCTCAGTTCAGGTGGCATGTGAACCTTAATCTCTTCCTTTTTAATTGTAGTTATAGCAGAAAATAAACATGAATGAACATCAGAAGGAATGCTGAAAGAAACAGTACAACAGTTTCAACAAAATATATTGTCTCGTAATTGCTCCATCAGTTTTCAACCACGTGAAGATGTCAGTGAAACAGTTTGTAAACAATATATTTGAGTTAATCTGTTATGAAAAGAAGTTTCAATAACACAGTTTAAATGATTAAATGTCAACAACAAATTGAAGTAGAAATATAATTCTGTTATTCAAAAGCTGACATAAAAACTACCTTATATGCATTTTAAATGTTTGTATGACTCATTTTTATGTGAGTATTGATATATTAAATAAGTTTGATTAATTAATTATTAAATAACATTTATTTTTGGTTTCGGTTTTTGGCCAAGTGCATACTGATTTCTTAACTGACACCAGTCATATCTGGCTTGGTCTTCTGACACTGATGTTTAAAGTTATGAGATCAGAGAAGCCGTCCTCTATACATTCCCAAAATGTCAGCTGTTTCCATTATGACTGAACCACAACATGTGTTTCTTAAGTAATTCCTGCGTTAGATTCTGATTGTATTTTATTTTTGTTTTGCAACCCTCTTAAAGTTACTCATGATGATGAGGATGAAAAATATGACAAATCATCATTTGTGGTGGCGCGTCACTTCAGAGGAAATTTCACTCTGGATGCTAACAGTTTCACTTCAGACACTCAGGACGAAGAGACTATGATACAGCTGAAACAGCAGGTAATAACAAGAATGATCTGATCAAATTGTAAATACCTGTGTAGTATGTTTGAGAAACCCGTTGATATGCTTTACATAACTTCACACATATCATATTCCAAAGTTTGAAGAAGTCACGGACATGCGTTTTTTTTAAAATAAACATGGATTTAAAGATTAAATATTCACCGTGTTCTTTTTTTTTTCCAAATGTTTCACATGATTTCCCTGACTAATCTGAATCTGAAACTAAATGAATGTTCCATGTTTAGTACAATCTAGACTCCATGGACAGAGACATAAAAAAATAATACTGTACAATAATAGAATTTAAAAAAATAGCTGTTCTATTTGAATATATTTTCAAATGTAATTTATTGCTGTGATAAAATCTGAATTTTCAGCAGCCATTACTTGAGTCTTCAGTGCCACATGATCCTTCAGAAATCATTCTATGCTGATTTGCTGCTCAAGAAACATTTTTTTTTTATTAATATCAATGTTGAAAACAGTTGTGCTGCTTAATATTTTTGTGGAAACCATGATACCTTTTTTCAGAATTCTTTGATGAATAGAAAGTTCAAAAGGGCAGCATTTATTTGAAATATACACTACTGTGCAAAAGTCTTAGGCTACTAGTATTTTCACCAACAAAAAATGGTTTTAAGTCAGTTATTTCTATCTTTTGCTGTAGTGAGTCAGTAGGAAATAACAGTTTACATTTACAAACATTATTTTTGCCATTAATTGTAATAATCCAGTAAGATTTTTGTTTGCACAAGGAGTCTGACAACAGCCAGTGCTCCACACAGAGATCTGGACCCGTATTCATGAAAAATCTTAGTGCTAAGAGTTGCTCCTAGTAACAAAATTCTAAGAAAATTCTTAGAAATGTGGGTGTTTCCTCGTAAAATGAAAGAAAAGATCCTAGTAAAGAAAAAAGTAATTCAGAAAGCATCTTAACCCTTAAAAGAAGTCTTAAGGTCCAAAATTGTTAGGAGTACGAACGAGGACTTTTAAGAGGCTTAAGAGTTTCTTTAGCAGTGGAGAAAATGGACGAAACATGAAGAGGGAGAAGAAATGTGTTGCACACAATGCATGACAGTGAGGTAATAAGACGCTACACCTTAGATCGTGCAGGGATCATGTTTGTGACTGATTTTATTAGAGACACGCTAACATATCCGACACTGCCCAGAAATGCCATAGCGCCAGAAATGGAAGTAATCACTGCATTAACATATTTGGCAACTGGAAAAATGCAGCTATGCAGCAGTGATGATTTGGGTCTGTTTCAGCACTTTCAGAATCTTATTGTGTCGCTGTTCATTTCCTATAAAATATGTTAAGTATGACAGTATGGTTAATAAAAAAATAAAGAATATATATACATATAATGTGTGTGTGTGTGTGTGAGAGAGAGTGAGAGAGTCCGGTAAAACAGGAAAAATTAATTGTAATTAATTTCAAAGTGAAGGCTTATAATAAACTCTACTCTTAAAAGCGCTCGTTTATTTCCTTCTTGGACAACCAACCAATCACAGTCTTCAAAAGACTGTGTCATAGCTAGCAACGGGGTCAGCCCCGCCTACTCACTAAGATAAAAGTTTTTGTCTTTTCCTCGCTCAGAGTTGCTCTCAGATTGGTCCTGAATCACTTTTAAGCTAAGACTCCTAGCTATAAATTAGAAGTTAAATTAGGAGCTCTCTAAAAGGATTCTTAGAATCTTTAAGAATACGGGCCCTGATCTCACCATCATCCAGTCTGTCTGGAATGACATGAAGAAACAGAACAAACTGAGACAGACTAAATCCAGAAGAACCGTGGCAACGTCTCCAAGATGCTTCAAGAGACCTACCTGCAAAGCTACCTGAAAAACTATGCGCAAGTGCACATGGGGCAAAAGCTGTTTTAAATGCATAGTGTGCTCACACCAAATGTTGATTTAATTTAGTTAATAGAAGTTAATTGATAAATAAAATCTATTTATGGCATTATTTCTGAAAGCATCCTCACTTTACAGCATTTTTACCCAAGTGCCTAAAACTTTTCACAGTACTGTAGCTTTGCAGGTAGGTCTCTTGAAGCATCTTGGAGACGTTGCCACGGTTCTTCTGGATTTAGTCTGTCTCAGTTTGTTCTGTTTCTTCATGTCATTCCAGACGAACTGGATGATGATGAGATCAGATCTCTGTGTGGAGCACTGGCTGTTGTCAGACTCCTTGTGCAAACAAAAATCTCACTGGATTATTACAATTAATGGCAAAAATAATGTTTGGAAATGTAAACTGATATTTCCTACTGACACACTACAGCAAAAGATAGAAATAACTGATTTCAAACCATTTTTTGTTGGTGAAAATACTTGTGGCCTAAGACTTTTGCACAGTACTGTATATCTGTGAAATTTTTGATATTTTGTGATAATGTAAATGTCTGTCATTTTTGCTGTCATGTTTGATCAATTTAATGCATCCTAGCTGAATAAAATTATTAATTTCATTAAAAAAATATGATTCAAGAGACCTACCTGCAAAGCTACCTGAAAAACTATGCGCAAGTGCACCTAGGGCAAAAACTGGTTGATGGTCACACCAAATGTTGATTTAATTTAGTTAATAGAAGTTAATTGATAAAGAAAATCATTATTTTTGACAGCAACCTCATTTTACATCATTTTTACACAAGTGCCTAAAACCTTTAACAGTACAGTAGCTTTGCAGGTAGGTTTCTTGAAGCATCTTTGAGATGTTGCCACGGTTCTTCTGGATTTAGTCTGTCTCAGTTTGATCTGTTTCTTCATGTCATTCCAGACAAACTGGATGATGATTAGATCAGATCTCTGCGTGGAGCACTGGCTGTTGTCAGACTCCTTGTGCAAACAAAAATTTCACTGGATTATTACAATTAATGGCAAAATGAATGTTTGTAAATTTCCTACTGACACACTACAGCAAAAGATAGAAAAAATAACTTAAAACCATTTTTTAGCTGGTGAAAATACTAATGTTCTAATAATTTTGGCCACCACTGTATAGCTGCAAGCACCGATGATGGGCCCAAGCCCTGGTGGCACTGCCACCCAGGTGGCATCAGGAAAACAGTGCACAGCAGGCAAAGAGAGCCGCTGTCCTGATAAGTTTAGCTCCAACCATAATCAAACACACCTGAACAAGCTAATCAGTGTCGTCAGGATTAGTAAGGCTATAGGCAGATGAAGTATTTTTTAAGGGTTGGAGCTAAACTCTGCAGGACAGTGGCTCTCTAGGATCGAACTTGACTACGCTTGCTCTAGAAAATTAGGAATGTAAAACAGACACACATATATACACACGCACACACACAAATGGAGGGATCAAAGGTTACATTTGCGACTGTTACTAGTGAGTTGAGCCTGAAGACTAAACTAAAGAGGATGAAATCAGATCATATCAAGACAGATACAGCTCTGATAAAGCTTTTAACATTTTAAACAAGAAATCTATACCATTTAATCAATGACATTACATTTGATATATTTAATATTATTTATTCCTTTCCATTCAGTAGCACAACATTTTAGAAAAGACAACATATTAGAAAAAGTAAATAAATCAACAACAACAATTTTGGGCTGCGGGTGCTTTTGAGCCAGTGTGAGGTTATATGAGATTGTGCTGTGTGTATGATTTAATTATATCAAATCATATAGGGTGTCTTTATAGAAACATTTTACTAAATATCCTTGAAGACATGGATAAAATTGTCATTTTTAATGCACAGCAACATATTTAATTAGTCTGGCAACTTGACAAATATGTTTTCAAAATAAATTGGATGTATAAAACTTAAATGAACATTTTATGGTCTATAAGCAGTTATATAAAATTATACTCACAGTACATATCAACTGATTCTGTGCATTTATTTGTCATTCAAACTAACTGAATCAGACAGAAAAAGGAGCAGGCTTAAAAGATATCTTGTCTCTGGTGACCGGGAGGTGACATGTTCGGTTCAATTAGTTTTGTCGTGGACACGACATTATAACTTGTGAGAACGTGATATTATGTCCTGGCCACGAGATATTAATTCGTGGGAACATCATATTAACTCGTGGGAACGTGATATTATGTCGTGGCCACGAGATCATTTTGTTGAGGTAACGACATCCTTATGTCGTGGCTTCGAGATGCTATGTTGAGGGAACAACATCCATTTCTCGTGGCCACGACTTCTTATGTTGAGGGAATGACATATTTTTCTCGTGGCCACGAGTTTAATGCGTAAACAAACCTGCGTGACCATAGCAACCCAGGATTATCAGATATTATCAGATAAAACATTTTTATTAACATTAAACATTTAATTTAATATTTGTATATTATTATTATTATTACTACATTAACTTATTAGGGCTATATTTTTATATTTATTGTTATATATGCTTATTTCACCTTTCAATTTGTGTATCGCTTTACCTAGTTAACATTTTGTATAATTATGCTAGTATTTGCTAGCCTACCATATATTTTGCAAATACTGTGAACGTCTGACAATTATGCCAATAAAGTTTTGACTTTATCATTGTATTTATGATTGTATTTATGTGATTGTAATGAGGTGTTGTGTTTTCATGAAACTGTGAATGATAAATTCCTCAACAAAACACTATAGTATTTATAATTAAGGTCTATTAATTAGCCAAAATAAAATGAAATATAGCATGTTTAATTTAAACTGCATATAATAATTAATATAATAATTTCTTAATTCTAAATAAAATATTAATGAATCCATCTCTGATAATCCTGGGTCGCTATGGTCACGCAGGTTTGTTTACGCATTAAACTCGTGGCCACGACATAAGGATGTGGTTACCTCGACAAAATTATCTTGTGGCCACGACATAATATCACGTTCCCATGAGTGAATATGACGTTCCCACAAATTAATATCTCGTGGCCATGACATAATATCACGTTCCCACAAGTTAATATGAGGTTTCCACGAATTAATATCTCGTGGCCACCAGTGTTAATTTCGACAGCAAATTTTGATTTAGTTTTAGTCATAGTTGTTTAATTAAAATTCCATTTAGTTTTAGTCATATTTTAGTCATCTGAATTGTTTTTAGTTTTAGTCTAGTTTTAGTCGACTAAATCTACAGTACACTTAGTCAGCTAAAATCTAATGGGTTTAGTTACAGTGCAATGCATTTACACTGCATTTCTCTAAAATTTCCAAACTCATTATATAGGTTTGATATTAAGGTTTTATCATGATAGACACGGATTTAAATGTGGTAACAAACAACATGCCTTTATATTAAAATTAAATAAAACCACTTCTCATAAAGAACAAAAGCATGGTTGTCTTTTCAATGAAATACCAATGGTTATATAGGCCAATTATGCATTCTTTATAACAACTTGTTTACCATATTCTTCATTCCTTCAAGCAGACATATTTATTTCTATAAATAAATTTAGATTAATCTTTATTAGGGCAACTAAAGTGATTTAGTCAAGAGCAGTGAGTGATTTTCTCTTTCTTTTGTTGCTTGATTAACATCAATGACTTGGACAATAGCAACTAAATTAGGCTGCTATCCCTTTAAAACCAAATGCATGGATGCAGTGTACTGATACACGTTCTCCCTACTGTTTACGTACTCTTAAGATGTAGTTGACTCTTTTTACGTGAATACTCATCAAAACGAACAATTCGACAACATTTTGTGTATTTCTCCGTTCATGGGACGTGAAAGAGTACTCGTGTGTTGTGTGAGACGCGCTTTCTGTGTGTGTTTGCTTCGGTGTCTGCGCTCAGAAAACCGGACCAAACTGAGTTCTCTCTTGCATCGTCAAATTTATCCATATGTCTGCTCTTCTCTTACTCCCAGATATTGACATTTTTTAACGTTTTATGAGACGTGCAGCAAGTGTATGTTAGCTTATGTCCTGCCGGTTCATATGTAGGCATCTAAACTCCTAACTACACAGCAGATTCATTCTGAATGAATCTCTTCCCAAATTGTCCCTCCCTAACATTTTCATCTCATTTTTATTCACTGACGAAAATGTAAATCAATTTGTCATAGTTTTTCTCATTCAAAATGAGTTTTAGTTCGTTATCGTCTGTCAAAAAAATGTCGTTGATGAAAAATATGACGGAAATTATTCGCCAACGAAATTAACACTGGTGGCCACGACATATTATCACGTTCTCACGAGTTATGTCGTGGCCACGACAAAACTAAGTGAACCGAACATGTCACCTCCCGGTCACCGTACTTACACTTATCCTTCTTATCCTATTTCTTATCCATCTAGTGTACAACCTTAGTGTTACAGCCTTCTTCTGTCAGTTGAAATGTCTGATGTTTTTAATTTGCTGTCAGCTTCCTGATCATCAGAAATTCATTAAACTAAGCAGGCATCCTCAGAATGACTTGTTCTCCATATGTAAAAAGTTTTGATGTGTTTGAACAATGCACTTTTAAGATTTAAAGACTATAAGACAATTCCCGTTTCCTTTTTTTCTGTTATTTTAATAAATTCCCATGACAACACCATTTGAGATACCCAAAAATCGTACTATAAAGCAATAAATAAATCCTACTATAGCAATTGGAGGAGTACAGTATATAGAATAATTTTACAGTTTGAAGTGTTGCCATGGCAACAGTATTTAATAAATCAAGAATCTCTTCGCCATTTTACATCAGCCATGTTTTGACATTATTCTGATTAAGTTTGAAGCAAATCGGGTAAAAATAAAAGGCTGATTTTAAAGCTTTTTGAAAATGACACACTTCCTGCTGCCAGTTGCCAGTTGCCGCTACAACTTTGCCTCCTTCAACAAACGAACTGCTGAAGTTTATCAAAATCACTCAATGTATGCTGAAGTTACAACACACTTCCTGTTTCCCTTTTTTAACCATAAATTTGTTGCCTCACCATGGCCAAACCAGATCATATTGACTGAGTTTGAAAAAAAAAATAAAAATTATAATTTGCAGTCATTAGAAAAACAATAGGGCCCTTTGCCCTTTATGAGCTTGGGCCCTAAAAATTTTACTGACCCGATCACTTTAATGGTAACTTTACACAGACTGGGCTAAATGTGTTTTTCACATAAAGTGTTTGTTTTGGCTGTACTTATGCAATGGTTCACATTTAAACAGGAAATGACTTGCCCCTAGACTTCCATTGAAAGTGCATACATTACTGTACTGTAAACATAATGACATTAATGCATTTTTTCAAACAGAGGGACGAGTCTGTTGGCAATAGCAAAAGACAGACAGCATACTTGTACTGAACCCAGAATATTATATTAACAGTGTACCTGATGTGGATTTTTATGAACTGTATCTTTTTTTTAAAGAACAGCAGTTTGATTATGTGATTTATTCACCCCCTTGTCATTCCAAACCTTTATGACTTTCTTTATTCCATGGAAAAGAATCTGACTCAAAAGAACAATGCTTTCATTGGACATCAGCACTGAGCTATTGCACAAATTAAGAGTTTCTGTAAAAAAAAACCCTCACCATTTATGATTCACAGAAGAAAGTAAGTCAGTGAGATTTGGTACTTCTTGTGAGGCTGAGTAAATAATGACAGAATGTTCATTTTGTGGGTGAACTAACCAGCCTGAGTGGGATGTGCTACAACTTGCACTTCTGCTTTCACAGTGGTAGTGTGTGTCTGTGTGTGTGTGTGTGTGTGTGTGTGTGTGTGTGTGTGTGTGTGTTTTTCCTCTATCAGTGCTGTTCCTGAGGGGCACAGCACTGCATATTTGAGATGTTTTGAATATCTAATACATCTGATTTAACAGAGCTCAGTAGTAGACTGACTCAAGCAGGTGTGTTAGATAAGCTAGACATACAGGAGTAGAATGGAAAAACACTGCACTGCTTTTTTTTTTTATGTACATGTATTATTAATCAGTCACTCTATGTCTGTCTCTCCCATACACCATGATGAACCCTCAGCTGACAGAAGTCTACAGTTCTTCTCCCGCATTGGAGCGGTACTTCTCCAATGTCACCATAAACAATCTCCAGTGAGTCAATTTCACACTTCACTGTCAAAATTTACACCTTATTTTAAGTTTATTTGCTTGTCCATACCGTAGTGTGCCTTTAAACCTTGTCCACACATTTTTGGTGCGACCCAGGCAAATACACCTCATTTATATTAAGTTTATTTATATAAAGTTGACCAAAATTACCTTTTAATGCTGTGTTTCGATACAGGGACACTACAGCCCAGTTTAAGCTCCAGTTCATGATGCCTTTAGAACATGAGGATTTGATACGCTACACTTTGAGTCTAAAGATGGTTAAGAATGTGCTGCTCCAACACTTGTATGATCGAGACACTGGAGACCCTTTCTATATCATACCAACATCACTCCACATGGAAGGTGAGGAGATATTTTTAAAACAAAATAAGAATAATAAATTATAAATAAATAATAATAGTCAAACACAATCACAACAATTGTTGATAATAATAAAAATTACAAGTATTAAAATGATATAGTGGCGAAAATGATAGAAAATCTTATATTTGTAGCAGTATACAAAATCTTTGCATGCAGTACTGCCAAATATAAAATAAACCTGTTTTTGTTTTATTAGTAGAGCTAACTATGATTTCTTTGCTTTTTGTTTGCTTTTTTTCAGCTGGGTAGATAAGCAAAACTTGAATTACAAGATGGATGCTGTAAATTGAACCACTGGTACCTTCATCAGAAAACAAAACAATCAAAACATCACATTATTTCATTTGACTGCCTTCTGCACTCTTTAACAGATCTCTTAATAATAATAATAATTATTATTATTATCCACCTTTAATAATTAACTCAGTCTTTATGGGTTCACTTCAAAATATAATTGCGATAAGTCAGTGTTCATACAGTATGTTTTACACACTTTATATAAAAATAACTTTTTTAGATATTTAACACTTTCGAAACACTTAATGTAAAACAGTAAAGCAATTTTTTTCTTTTTGCATTATTATTATTATTATTATTATTATTATTATTATTATTATTATATTTTAAAATAGATAGATGTAGCCTACTGTTTAGGAATATGGAGGTTTACATTTGTCACAGTTTGTCCAAAACGATTATCGAAACACAGAATCTGGAAGTTCCCAACCTGTTTTATTGTGACGTTAACTTCCATGTTGCTCCAGGATGAATTTCTATAATAATACTTTGTGTTCTGTACTTTTATTGATCTCTATTGACCATTTTTTAATAACTGTGGGGCAATTCTTTGTATGTGTGTGATTTTTTTTTTTTTTTTTTAAATACAAATTTGTGCTGATGTGCTATAATGGAACTATTTTACTGTATTTCTACATGAAAAATATCAATTATCAGTATTATAATCCAGATGCTCAGGACCCTTATTTTTTTTCTGATAAATAAGGTACAAATGTTTACCTTTTTAGAGGGCACTGTCTCAGTTACAGCTTTTGTACCTATTTAATTTTACTTATTTGTTTACTTATTTATTTTTTGAAGGTGTGTAATTCTTCAGACGATAAGTCAGGGGTGCCCAAGCCTGTTCCTGGAGATCTACCTTCCTGCAGAGTTTAGTTCCAACCCTGATCAAACACACCTGTCTGTAATTATCAAGTGCTCCTTCAGATCCTAATTAGTTGGTTCAGTTGTGTTTGATCAGGGTTGGAGCTGAACTTTGCAGGAAGGTAGATCTCCAGGAACAGGGTTGGGCACCTCTGCTGTAAGTAGTCAAACATGCAAGATTAATTCACATGCATTCCATCCATCGGATAATTCCTAGACATTAAAAACAGATTAATAACATTGTTTTGATAAATTCTTACAACTGTTAAATTAATGGGCAAAGGGTAAATATTTCGAAGAGCAGATAGAAATAGATAGGAAAAATATCCAATGTAAACTAAATATTATAAACATCGGAGCAACCATAGAAATGTTTAAATATATCTTTATTATAACAATTTTCTCTTAAGTTACACAATTATTCACACTTCATTCAAAACACTTTTTTTACATGTTTAAAAAGTAAACACCATTTCATTGTTCTCTTATAAAGTACACAATACCTCATTAACACCCCAAATTTCTACAAACTTTGGTAAACAGTCCACCAGAGAGAGAGAGAGAGAGATGAGAGCAGATGGACTACAAGAATGCTAAAGTTTTACTCTACCACCGGTTCAATGTAAGTGACAGATATAGCAACCAGGCCAACCACTAAAGCAGACTTAAAGGAATGGGCCACATTCTGAAAACCCCTCTGCTGTTTTTAAGATTATGTCAATGTAGGGAGTGAAATTATGCCCTTTATGAAATTAACTCCTCATGAAGCTGTAGGGGGACCTTGATCTCCTCGTGAAGCCAAAACTCAGGAACCATATTGCTCCAGAACGCCCACCACACACCAGCTTATTGGTGGAGAGGAGACAGAGTGATGAAGCCAATCAGTGTATGGGGATGATTAGATCTCCAAAGAGAACAAAAGATCTCCAAAGAGAACAACAGATCTTCAAAGAGAACAAACAACACCACCCTGACCAAACTTATCTTTGTAGGGGGGTTTTGATCTCATCGTGAAGCCAGTCACTCAGGAACTCTTACAATGCAAATGTCATGCCACAAAACAATAAACTCTTTAATCAGACAAGAAGATCTGAGAGAAAGACCATTTGATCATCGGTCCATTCACCCATCTTTCCCCCCCTGGGTTCATGGTCCTGGTCACTGAAAGTTGACAAAGAAATGGCAAGAATTCAAGTTGCTACTCTTACATAAAATATTTACTATATCTTCAGAATTCACGAGCGTAAACTTTTCATGTCTGGTATCATTTTAAAGGTCTCTTAAAAGGACAGGTAAATGGTCTCACTTTACAGTAGTCACATATATTATGAGAAATATTGAAAACTTAAGTGAATTCGTACTTCTGTTGTGGGCGGTCTCTTTTCAAAAACTATGCTATTGCCTATGTAATTCATTTGGGACACATAAGTTATGGTCCTTCTGTTCTGGGAGTATTTGGGTGGCGTTGTAAATCAGTCATCATGATTCTGTAGCCAGATCAGCCTGTAGTGTGGAGTGTATTTCATGTTCCAAACTATGTAACTTCCTGAAGCTGTGTATACATTTTTACTCTGAATCATCTTTGAACAACTGATGTTATGTATTTTCTTATTTTTGAATTGGCATCTTATTGTTTAATTACATAATTGGCATGACACATTTTTACCTGACTAATAATAAATTGTTATATTTGATTTATTCTGATCTCTTCTGAAATCATTTTTTCAAGTAGATTAATGTGTAGTGGTATTTCCGCAAATCTGCGTTCAGGACAGATCACACCAAAGCACCAATGGATGAACCATGGGGAACACCATGAAGGAGACTTTGGATTTCTGACTTTCACTGGCTTAACACGGTGTAGCTCTCGTGGTTATAGGGAAAAATACACTTTTTGTTATGAGTATGCAGGCGCAGCTCACTTAAAGGTATTATAAGCACTCTGCATCCTCTGAGTAAGTTCAGAACTGACGAGTTTGTGTCCGTGGATTCTAAAAAATCGGTTGAAGTATAATTCCTATGCGATACCTGGTCCCTAATGAACGAATAATTGGAAGTATGGGATTTCCAGAATAATCAAATATCTAAATTAATATACAATCGATGTCTGTGATTAAATTTTATGATCACGTGAAATTGGAGTCAGATCAAGCACAGAGCTGGACTAAAATTGAAACTAAATCCAGATAAATTCAGAGGCGCAAGTAAAAGACCGAACATGCATTAAACCTTCAACCAGGCCGCTGGACTCCGTTTTTTGGACTGGCGGGTGGAGCCTTACACACAAATAACAACCAGAAAGACTAATAAATATTATACAAATATTCTGCATGGCAGTGACAGGAGTTAACAACAAGCACACAGTGTCATATATGCAAAAAAACCAGTCAGCATCTTACCTTATGAAGATTTTGGCACTCCAAACGTGGCTTTGCGCTCTGGAGTGACGCTGATAAACTCCCTCACGAGGTCCTGAACATTAATGCGATCCAAAATGTCTCTGTGGACATGTAGTAATGCCATATGAGTCAATCTCTTCTGAGTGGCAGAGTTATGGAACCAAGTTTTCAGATGGCGAAGCACGGAGAAGGATCTCTCGGAGGAAGCAGTAGACACAGGTAAACAAAAATACAACTGGAGCAGCTTCTCCACCTCCTTAAAGAGTCCTCTTGTTTGTGGTTGAAGGTTTGACACATAAAGTCCAAGCTCTTGGACTGTGCAGAGTGTTTCTTTTTTTGGGGAGGTCACCCAGCATCCTTAGTTGCAAATGTAGAGACGCTCTGTCCATGTTACTGGGAAGTTGAAGGGAACTCAGCTCGGCCTCTGTGCTCACTGTCCCCTTTGCGGAATCCATGAGAATTTGCTCCCTCTGTGCGGCAATAGTAATCCCAGCTTGGTCAAACCTGCGCTCGATTTCTGATGTCACTAAATCAAGTGCCTCATAATATTCACGTCGCCACAGTGATTCACCCTTTTCTGACACAACATCCTCCACCGCTGTCGTGCTGCGAAAACGAGCTGGCCTCCTGCTTGTCCTGCCAGAGTCCGGCGGTAACTTCAGGTTGTTCGCTGATGCACAAGTTTTTGTTTTTGTCAAAATCTCCTCCACAGCTCTCTCTTCTCTTAGTGCGCATATGCGTTCTTTGAGCGTATGTATGCACTGGAGCGCACCAGAAACACTTGCTTGTGCACTCTGCAGACTTCTTGCTATGGCCTCGCAAGGCCCAAAGACTGCCTCACAGCAGAGAAGCCCAAAAACAGTTCTCCCCTTCTTAGCTTGCTTGAGAAGCCCAGCTACTTTTGCCCGTATCTCACCACGAACGCCTGGATCCTGCTGCAGTGTAAATAGTGTTTCCAAAAGTGGGCCATAGGCATGGCAAATCCTTGATATTGCTTTTGTCCTCAAACACCACCGTGTTGGACAGCCCAAGAATGTTGCACACAACATCTTCATCAAAGTCATGCTTGAACTCCAGAGAATCGACCATGTTACTGGCCCCATCAAAACAGTAGCCTTGGAGTTTCTGACAAGCATTATATTAAGTAAAAAAGATGGATTATTTTCCTAAAAATGTCCATTTTGAGTTCCACAGAAGAAAGTCAGTCATATACATCTAGGACAGGTGAGTAAATAAGAGAAATGTTCATGTAGTTCTTTCATGTTTGGGTGTATGACACATGATGTGGAGGCTCCTTGATGACTTAAGGTGTGAGATGATCCTGTTGGCCAGACTCTGATCACTGATTCTCTTCCTGAAGTATTCCTCCTTCTGTGGGTCACTGAAGCCTTGTCCTTCTGTCACTTGATGGACACACTCAGAAGGAATGAGATCAGCTGCTGCTGTTCTGGAAGTGATCCAGATGAGAGCAGAGTTAAGCAGATTCCCTGTAATAAGGTTCGTCAGCAGCATGTCCACCGAGGCTGATTCTGTCACATCACGCAACCTCTTGTAGCTCTGAAAATTTCAGAGACAGATGACACTCGTCCAGACCATCAAAGACAAATGACACTTTATATTCGCTGCTGAAAATATCCAGTTCTTTTACTTCTGTGAAAAAAAAAAAACCACTGAAGAACTAAAAGGCTGTGTTTTTGGTCTTGTATCAAATTGAGCTCTCTGAAAGGAAGGGGAAATATGAGGTGGATGTCCTGATTTTCTTTCCCTTCAGCCCAGCCCAGGATGAACTTCTGCACAGAGACTGTTTTTCCAATACCAGCAACTCCCTTTGTCAGCACAGTTCTAATGGGTTTGTCTTGTTCAGGTAAATGTCTAAAGATGTCATTGCATTTGATCAGTGTGTCCTCTGTTGCTGCTCTCTTAAATTGTGTCTCAGTCTGTCTCATCTCATTTTCATTACTGGTCCCTCCATTTTCACCCTCTGTGATGTAGAGATCTGTGTAGATCTCATTCAGGAGTGTTGGGTTTCCCTGCTTTGATGTTCCCTCATACAGACACTAAAACTTCTTCATCAGGTTTGACTTCAATGCCTTAAGGACTTCAGCAGAATTAGAGTCATAGATGTAACAATTATAATACCAAATTATTCCATTACATTTTTTTGTTTGTTTTCTATATCATAATAAATTATACACAGATAATCAGTTCCATTATGTTTTAAGTCAGTTATAATGTTTTTGAGTAATGTGTGTTGACCCGTTACAACATCTAAAACAAATAAAAAATACCATATTATTTTACCTGAAATCAGAATAAGGTGTTTTTATTCTGCTTTTTAGTTGATTCATAAACTTGTCATCCTTCTTACAGACAGGTTCTGTTAGGTCTGATCTGTGTGGATGGATTGACCTTAACATCATCAAAAGAATCAAGAATCAGAAACTGATATTTGTAGTTTTTTCTCATTACCTTAATAATTCCATCAATAGTTTATACACTGTTGTGAATGTACTTCTTAACAAAGTGTTATATAATAAAACAAATTTACCCACCATAAATAATAAAAAAAAGTCATTCTATAATCATATTTTATACAGTGTTCATACATGAGATCATGTTGTGTGTCTCCACTCTTAATATTTACTGGCTGTTCAATAGACCGGACACTCATAGATACACAGCTAAAATCTGGTGAATCTGATCTCTCCTGCTGGACTGAACTGGAATAAAGAACAGATCTAAAATTTACCTACCATAAATCAAAAATGTCATTCTGTAAACATATATGTTACACAGTGTGTCTGTCTGTTTAAAATGGCTAAACTCCGAACATGTACTTTGACTTTTCGTTTATGAGAACGATGATCGTATCACCTCACGCATGTAGGCTACAACACAAATCACTTATCGCATTCTTTTCTTTGTTTTATAATTGTTCATATTAAATGTGTTAAACTGACACCCATTGTGAAGAATGAGCCAAGCCACTAGCTAACAGTACTGTGGTCAAGAAATCAAATAATCGTATATTATTATCTGATTTTGTTTCGGTACATTCCTAGTGTTCATTCTGCATGAGTTTGTTTCTTGTGTACTGTAGGGGGCGGTACTGCTCTTTTGCAGCCCTTAGTTTTGTGTTTAGTGACTACTAGTGTCAGCGGTTTCTCTGCTACATCTACGTGATTACAGCACTTTAATTCGCTGTGTTCCTGATTCATTTTTGTGCCACTGAAAAATCTCTTTCCAAAGTTAACGTTGTCACTAGTCTAAACTCTTAACACGATTAGCCTACACTGCACAGATAACACTGCTAAAGCTGCCTCTATGACAATATAGCAAAAATTTATTTCATGGAATTATTCTTTAATGTTTTGGTTCTCTAGAAAGCTATACATGATGTGAGGCATTTTGAATCTACTCTGAAACTCTACAGGAGACACTCTCCATTTAACTCAGTCCTATGTAGAAGAAACAATTTTGGGCAGAGCTGCCATTTAGTGACTTTTCTTTAATGTGGCACGTAAAACTGTGAAACTTTAGATTTTTTTTTTCGTACAGAGCTGAGGCTTTGCAGATAATTTTTATACTTTTTAAAGTAAAATAATAATATTAAAAAATGGCATTCATTAAAGCAAAAGCAAAAAAAAAAAAAACTTAAGACAAGTCAAATAATAATTAAAGGTAATGCATTTAGGCTATGATTATTATTATTGTTGTTGTTGTTAGATTGGGTTTTGAGCAGTTAGACTATAGGATAGGCTATATGTTGCTTCTTCACTCAAAAAAACAATAACCAATATTAAGACCAGTTTCTTTTTGTTTTGCTCATTCCATAAATTATAATTATATATGAAGTTATATTTAGCAATTGAACATACACTATTGCTAACTAGTAGTTATCTAACACAAAATTTTCCCTTTAAGTTTGTTCAACAAAACATGATTCGTGTAAATAGACTTTTTCTTTTACAACACCTGCACCCTACTTGATGAATAACAGAATATTTGGAACTGTGTGCAAGACGGCTCTCTTCAAGTGTAAATGCTAAAGGTACCAAGAAATTATTCCTTGTGGTTAGATTGTGATTATAACACCTATGTAAATTATTTTTGTGGTTGTTGTTATAGGCGGGTAAGTGGGGCAGTATGTTGGATGTCTCTATTCATTCTACACATCTGCATTCCTAAAGAACGTCAGAATGATCAGTGGAGAATATGTAAATTCACAATTAATATAAACAGAGATAATGAGAATTAAAACAGAAGCATAGTAATAAAATAAATAAATAAATAAAAAATAAAAGCAAGGAGATTTAATTCAGTAATCAGCATAGTACTGCTTAAATCAGATTGGCAGGGGTGGCATGCTTTGGCCACACCATCTGTCCGATTAATCAACTTTACCTCTTATTTACTCCTGTTTTTATAAATAGAACATCCTGAGCAGATGACTTGCATTTCTATTGGAGAAATGTTTTCAACACAAAGTATGTTTAAATAGTAATTGTTTCCAATCAGGCACAGTTTTTAATCATAAAAGCTACTGTTGATTTTTCAATTTTCTCCATCATTAAAACGGTTTGCCTTAACATTGTACAAAAGTAATTCGTTTTTATATAAATTAAAATCTCAAATTAGATACATTTTACTTAAACCAATAAATACTTTTAAAATTAAATAAAATTATTGTAAAATTATAGATATCACAGAATGTTCTGTAATTAGCATCATTTATTATGATTTCATTGCAGGGTATGTTATTTAAGAAGTCACAAGAATCTCAACAGAGTTAATGTAATCTGTTTTGGAAATTGTTAATCGTCTGAAGCCAGATTTACTATAATGGGAACACTGATCTTTGATAGTCTGATTGATTTATCCTCTGCTTTTAATCTCAGTGAGGTTGCACTTTGTGTTCCTGAATGGATCATGCACATGCCAGTGAAAGCTCATGCAGATCAGAGATCAGGGTCACACATGGGTCAGCTGTGTTGGATAAACATGACGCGCAGGGCTGAGTTTAGAAGGGAGTCTTTAGCTTTGGCTAAAAAGGGTTAAATGCCACTTAAACAACTGACATGCAGTATTAAATAATACAATTTATTGTCTGTAAAAGGTCATTATTTCTTAAAAAAAAAAACTTGACAGTTGTGTCAAATATTGTGAACACAGTGTTTTGTTTAATTTTCAGTTAAGCCCTAATTTTGTCAAGTTTAGCAAAAAGTATATTTTTCTTGTTTGTACTTTATAAAATGCTAAAATATATATATAAAATAACTTTAAAATTAGCCATAGCAAGACAAATACATCATATTATTTAAATAAGATATTCCAAAAATATTCAAACCGCAGAATAATATTAGTATAATACATTATAACCATTTCAGACATGGTGGAAATGTTCCTGACTATTAAAAAAAAATAAAATCATAAAATATTATGGTGTGAACTGTGTAGCTGGTTCATATTGCAATGATTTTTTTTCCAGATCAATTTGATTTGCAAAACAAATAATAGTATAATCTAGATTTTTACATTTTCTGAAGACAAATGTAGTGTTTGCTCATGATAATGTGTCTTGGGTGGTTGTCAGGGTGTTCATATGCAGTTGCTAAGGTGTATTATTTTTAGCACGTTGCTATGTGGTTGCTACAGTGTTACTAAAACATTACTAAATGTTTCCTAAGGAGTTTCTAGACGAGTGTTCTGGGTGGTTGTTAGATGGTTGCACAGTGAAACAATCTGTTTGATCATTTAGATAATTAATCGCACACCTCTTCTCAACAAAGTATAATGAGGCAGGATGGGTTCACAGAAATTTCAAACTCTAAATGCATACAATAGACACACTTGCCTTAATTACTTCTTAAACATTGACTTAGTGACTTTCAATGCAAAATGTTATTATGTAAGTGTTTTAAATTTAGCACAGCCCTGTTATATTTTGTCCCTTGATACACTTTGAATCTCTTGACACAGTTGTAATCACTTCTTAAAATATCCTCCGCCCTAGTTATGTTCCACATTGAACTTTGGTGGACTCAAAAATAGGCTTGTCCAAAGAGTTTCCCTAGATGAGAACTCAGCATCCTAAGAAATCCTGCAAAAAAAGTCACGCTGGGCGGGGTTTTCTCAGAGTGGCCAGGAACATTTAAGCTTATTGGCCAGATCTTGACCTCTCCATGGAAAGTGATTGATCATTCTACACTAAGCCCCTGCAGACAAGGTCAGGAAGCTCAGGATCACTGCAAATCATGATCAATCCCCCCAAAGGGGGAGGAGTAAGTCCATCTGGAGACTTTCCGATTTCCCTCTTTGACGGCCATAGATGTCCTCTAGTTCTTGGAAGGGTTCAACAGTTATCCAATTAAAGGGTTATCTCTCCTTTTAGTTGCCTAGTCTATAGGCTTTAGACGTTGTGCCGTCATCAACAGTCAATCCCGGCTTGGAGAGGCAAACTGTTCACAGCTCATACTCGACAAACTGCAGCTACTGTTGGACTTTTGGATTTGACAAACCACTTCTACATTTCATTTAGAAAGAGGCTCTCTGAGGAGTTATGGGTGCCCACGGATCCAGCCTGGATGAAGTCTTGGCTGAGGACATGCACCACTGGTACAACAAGTTCATGAGGGAATCGCCATCAGGTCTCATCACGCTCTTTGAACTCAAGACCATGCTACAAATGCAGGGGATGTCTGAGGAAGCCAGCGGCTATGTGGACCAAGTTTTCTACACTTTTGACATGGATGGGGTGAGAGAAATGTGTGAATGGAACATTTAGGTATATTATGCAGATTGGTCATTTATTTGATCTTAAAAGACACCAAAATCTCTTAATGTTTACGCATGAAAGAATATATTTTTAATGTATTATAATGTTAACTAAATTAACAATTCAGGTTAACAACAATTCAGTCAATTCAGTCCACATTAATCTGGATAAATTCGAAAATGTATATTTTTCTTTATGTTTTGGTCTTCTGGCCAGCATTTTTGTCCAGCGAAAACTTTTTGAAAACACTCTCCCAAGTAATAAAGTTTTGAAAACAGCATTTTCAAGTGTTGTATTGCATGCAGACTGTGAAAATTGAAGTGTTTGGAAACTACAATGCATGTTTAGTCATTCGACAAATATTGTACCATATATCTACAGAATACATCTGGTTGTGCTTGCTATTCACTTTCATAGTGTTGTTAAAGATAAATGTTACTTTTTACATATATTCTTGACCAAAAATACTGGACCAAAAACATGACAGTTGCTTATTAGACCATACATAAAATGGCAATTTTGTGAGTAGCGGGGACACACACTGATTGATGGGATATTTTGCTAATAAAAAGATTGTGCCAGAAAAATGGCATGAGGACTATTAAGTCTGGTTTCTCAGTATCATCGCAGTGAGATTTTAAGTTCCACACTTATGCAGTAAGGTAAGCATTTTCAGTGTGGACAAGTAACTTTTGGAAAACTCTTAAGGCCATACTTAATTTATTTATGCATACTTGGTTATGTGTACACTGCTAACCCTACCCATAATTTATCCCTAAAATCAGTGGGAAATCATAGCTGAATAACACGGGTGTAGAAACACCTAACTGTGGTTGTAAGGCTAAAACTGGCATTCCTGTAAACTTATCCCTCAGCTCTGATTGGTTGATTGGAATGTTGTTCCGGGATCAACAAGGATGTTGATCTGGGAACATGTACTTGGTAAAAATCACGTTCACCGTAGGGGCGTAGTCAGATTTTTCTAACCATGTGCACAATGTACTCTCAGCTCGCATATGTGCCACTTTTTGGTAATAAAAATTGTAATAGAAGGTTGATTCAGTTTTGTTTTGAAACCCACAGGTATTGACTATGCTGGTGACAATATTTTTTAAACTGAAGATCCCTGTTTTCTGTTCTATTATGTTGTGCTCTATCTAGTTGTTCAATGTAAGAATGCATCCTGTTTGAAAGGCTTTTTTAAATTAATGTTATAATATGTATATATTGTATAGTCATATATCTTCTTTCTTTTTTCTATTTTTCCCTTTTTTTTTCTTCTACAGGATGGCTATATAGATTTTGTAGAGTATATTGCAGCTGTAAGTCTTCTACTGAAAGGAGAGATAAACCAGAAGCTGAAGTGGTACTTCAAACTCTTCGATCAGGATGGAAACGGCAAGATTGACAGAGATGAGATGGAGACCATATTCAAAGTAAAGTATCCATTTTTTCTGTATTCAGTGTTTCCTCTGGTGTACGGTCATTAGTTCAGACTAGAGTTCTGTTTTAAAGATGCACTCAGTCATAGCATCGCATAAAAGCAATGATTTTCAGTTACCTATGCCATAGTAGAAATGCACATTCATGTATATCACATCTATTCCACAAGCAAAAGTTTCCAGTTTTATGGAGATAAAGCAAGTATATGACTGGTCTTGTGAACTCAACATGGAAGCCTCCATGAGGCGACCCGCTCTATGTGGAATAACACATTTGTTATTAAACTTACAACTGCAAACCTCTTCTCATGAGGGTCTACATTCTTTCAAAAATATTTTTCAAACATGCTATTTTTTCTTCATGTGTAAAACTGATGAAATTATCTTTAAATAGAATTCTGTGGTAGAGACTTTAGGGAAAAGTAATATGTATTTAATCCTAACCTAAATCCATGATGGCTGTTTGCTGAGCTCCCGCATTATTTTCAAAATGCAGTTTCAATCCTAT
This sequence comes from Tor tambroides, assembly GCA_021397915.2. NCBI lineage: Eukaryota > Metazoa > Chordata > Actinopteri > Cypriniformes > Cyprinidae > Tor > Tor tambroides. The sequence continues at coordinate 3,339 of JAFVLL020024868.1, read as the reverse complement.
TACACCTGTCCATGGGACAGAATTATTCAGAGAGTTGTGTACTTCTGTCCTATTTAAATATGACAAAATTGGTCTTATATGCATTGATTGCATACAAAAAGGAATGTTTTAAATGGTTTAATTATGCTTTCCACTTACTTCCAGGTAGTGTTATTTTAGGATCATAGTTTTTTCATGTTTTCCATTTTTGTTTTCCTAATTTTTGGAGGTAAGTTTGTGCGTGTGATTTTTTTTTTTTTTTTTTTTTTTTTATTATTGTACTGTGTCAATAAGACAGTAATATTAGTAAAGTACTTGATATTAATATTTTTCATCTTTGCCCAGGCCATCCAGGACATTACACGGAGTTATGATATCCCTCCAGATGATATTGTGTCTCTGATCTATGAGAGGATTGATGTCAATAATGAAGGTGAGAGCTGCTAGATCATATTAACCCACAATGTAATATGTCAACTGGAATATACTTGTTTTCTTTAAAAAAAAAAAAAAAAAATCTTGCTACGTGTACTGCGTTAGGCTAACCGAGACTTGTCATAGTGCTTGCATGTTGTTGCTCTTTTGTTGGTTTTGATTACTTCTGTTGTCCTCATTTGTAAGTCGCTTTGGATAAAAGCGTCTGCTAAATGACTAAATGTAAATGTAATATTTGTGAATATTTTATTTGGAACCATTTACATAATACTAATTCCTCCTGTTGTCCACTGTGTTGTTTAATGTGTTTTATAGTCAAGGTCACAACTGTGTTGCACTTTACAAGTTTTTTGTGTTCAGGATTGAACCTGCAACCTTTGTATAGTATAATCAGCCCCAATCTAAAACCATTAGGCTAACACCACTACTGCAATTATCAAGGGTCAAGGTTTAGACTTCTTTATCGAACTAGGATAAGAACAAGATTATGGACTAAAATGAATATTCATAACAGCATCTATACACAGAGAACAAACTCCAGTGTTAAAATGTTTGGGTCAGTCTAGGTCAATATAACAGTCACATAAACAGTATTATAATATAACCAAAATAACCAGTTAAAGTTTGGAATCATATATATGTCTGGGTCATTCTTTTCTTTTCTTTTCCCCAAAGAAAACCAAATGTTTTTTTATTAAAAGATTATAAAACTTAAAACGATATATATATATATATATTTAATGATTAAAACATATGATATTAACCCGTAAATATTGTACAGATTAATGTTTAATAAAAATATTGTTTTAAATGTTATATTGTATATAATACATATGTTTGCATTTTTATTTAGTATATTTCACACTATATAATCTTAATTTTTTTCTTTTAATTTTGTGTTCAAATCTGACCTTGAAAAGGATTCACTCTTAAAATCGAATGCCTATGCTTTGGCAGGTGAGTTGACATTGGAGGAGTTCATCACAGGGGCTAAAGAACATCCTGATATCATGGAGATGCTCACCAAGATGATGGACCTCACCCATGTCCTGGAGATCATAGTCAATGGGCAGAAAAAGAAGGAATGACTGCCAGTGTTTGATGCTTTGCACAATTAAAGGATCCCATCCTGATTAAAGATGATCAGCTCTGTGGCTTAAAAGCATAAAACAGACCTAATAGAGGGTGAAACCTGCTGGCAGCATCTCAGAGGTGGACATGAGTGATCATCATCTGTGATTTTCTTTCATACATTTTCTCTCTGTCTCTGTGCCTCCAAATTTCCAGTTAGCAGAGCTCTCTCTTACCCTTCTACTTTTAACTGAATCACCTCTACAAGTCTGAAAATGTCATTCTTGCAGGCAGAAATGACAAGAGGAGTTGAATCCATGGTTTAATGGATCATTTGTCCTATTTGCTGGGGTTTGAAGTATGTTCTTAGCAATGGATGTGCTCTATGATCTGCTGCATGTACAGTGACCCTAAAATATATATGGACACTTCAGCCTCAGTTAATATGTATCAGTGTCTAACAAATTATCAAAAATGAGATGGGGACACTCTGTAAGGAGGGGCCAGTGTTATAAATAATTGTACAGTTTTTCTATTGATGTATGCAATCTTCATTCTGACTTTTGACATTTTGTGTTAAATTATTTAGATAACTCTACAGTTCTAACTTGTAACCAATGCCTTACATAAATAAATGCAGTATGCTGCACATTTGGACTGTCTTTCCTGTCTGACTGTTACCATTGCTTTTACTTAGAGAAAAAGTTAAAAAAGTTTTAAAAGTTTAAAAAGTAATAAATAAATAATACAGTACTTATGAAAAAAATATGGTTTCAAATCATGAATTATCTGTTTGCACTACCTTATGAATAAATTACGTTATTTTAAAGTGAACAAAAGCCAAAAAACTGAATCTATTCCCATTGTCAAAAGTCTGGTCCTGGCAACAAAATGAGAAAGGTAAAAAGTTTTCAGTATATATTGTAAAACAAAATTATTCAACCTCCAGAGACTGAATTATATTAGCAATGCTTTTCTGAAGATCAAGGGGGGAAAAATGCATCTATAACAGTTTACTGGCATATTAAAATTGATCATGTTAATTTCTAAAGTAATATTTTTTAGTTATAGGATTTTTAATAACACATCTGTCATAATTATTTAACCCCTATTCAACATTTCTGTTTTCAAATCACTTATTTTTATGGTAGGGAACAAAATTGTGTTAAAACACAATTAAGCCTGTAGAAACTATTAGAAAACAGAATTAGCTTGAGTTGTTACACAAATATAAATTTTGCCCTTGCATGTGCTAGCAAATACGACAGTCAACAGAGCGCTCGCAAAATCTATAAAGAAACAGTTTTATTACATTAGAAAGTCTAACGCTACATGAAGATTTCTAAGACACAAAAAGTAAAGAGACACAGCTGACAGCCTTATTGCTTAGCTTAAAATGTGTTGTACCAGAAAACCTTTGAAGGTGTAAAAGAAAAAGCTCAACAACATAAAATGTTTGATCCGAGCATGAGAAAAACCTGCAATACTGCCAAAGACTTGCAAGATGATCTGATGAAAGGAAGAAAAAAACATTTGATAGCATAGTAAAAGAAAAAATGTAACGCTTTAGATTACAACCCGCAACGTACTGCGTAAGTAAACAGAATTTACAGCGTAATTTTTTGTAGTTATATTGTACCTGTTCAGTACCTCCGTGTACGTATAAGGGAATAATATGGGAGGTTTGGGGAATAAAGGGGTAATAACCTGTAAAATTACAAATTATTTCTACTGTAAGTATTTTGAAACTAAGGGGTACGTATGAAGGTAAATTTATGCCTAAAATATTTGCATACGCAGGGTAAGATTTGTGAAAGTGTACATAAGACTGTAAGCGTAAATTAAATTTGCATG
>JAFVLL020024866.1:0-10805 GCA_021397915.2 Tor tambroides | reverse complement strand
TTAACATGGTGACGAAACCGGCTCAAAACCAACCAATCTTCTTGAGCCTGAAAACTCAGAGTTTGCTCAAACTAAACATGAACTTACCTGGGTAAACAACTGAAATTGGCTTCGTGCTACAGGCCACAGGACTGTTTGTTGTGTTTTCTTTCCACATGTGCTCAGTGTGACCTAGTTTCTGTCTCCCGTTCATTATGTCATTTGGTTCAGGTGTGTCTCGTTAACCCTCTGGGGTCTGAGGGCGTTTTGGGGCCCTGGAGAAGTTTTGACATGCCCTGACATTTGTGTTTTTTTTCAGTATCATATAAACATATTTATGGCTAAAGTCTGATAACACTGTATTCAACACAAACTGGGCTACAATAATATGTGAGCAGCACGAATGTACATGTTTGTCTTTTTGAGAAAACAACGTTTATGCGTGGTTAGTGAAAAACTAACATTTTTAAGTCACTGAAATAAGGCCATAAAACACATACAGAACTTTTGTGCACAAGATTTTGGGGACTGGATGAGGTAGACTAGAGTTTTTTTTTCTACAAAATGATCCTGTAGAAAATCATCCTGTTCATTCCTTCACAGAAAACAATATATTGATATGACTTCTGTAAGACATGATTTGTGTTAGAAAGGTGTAGGCGAGGGAGTGACAATGGCCATGAATATTTAGTGATTCACACCTGAGAGACCAAGGGCCTCCCATAATGGGCCGTCAATATGAATGTGACTGAGCCGAGGCAGGTAAGAAAGAACGTGAGGAGAGTAAAATAATGCAGGTTTTTGATTATTTGTATATTTGTATTTTATTTAAAACACAGTATAATAAAAACATACACAGTGAAGGTCAAGGACATATGATTGAACATACTGATTTGAACAATGAGACTTGAACAGTAACACACCTTTGTGCCAAACATTCATAGACTCTAATAACATTCATAGTGTTAACACTCGTACTTTTATATCTTGTGGTTTTATATAAACATTAAACAAACATCCTGGCGTTGTGAAACATTTAGACAATGAAATGACATTTCATACATGTAGTCTGGAATTATAGTTTGGGAAAAGTCTAACTAGTAAAATGTGTACAAGTTGTGTCACAGTAACAACAGATGCAAGTAATCTTAGGCTACTCATCAGAATGATATCCTCCACTGGATCTAGCTGCATGACGCATCGTGTTGTGTTGTTCTTCTGGGGTAAATTCTGGGTTATTTCTCTAACCGCGTTTTCTTCCAGAACCAAAAAGTAGCCGGGATGAGCTCTTCACATTTGTTTACGGGGGTGATGTGGGTGTTTACGTGTTGCGCGTCTCACGTGGATGTTTTACAAAAAAGTAAGCGGCGCCTTTCCCCTCGTTTTGTTTGTTCGTTTTGAAAGTTTTTCTTTATATTATGGATGACCCTGCCGTCCTCGTCCTCCTGCCGGAGCAGGGGGATCTCTCTCTCGAGGACCACACTAGAGACTTTGTGTTTCTCGCCAACCTCACACACTACCCTGTCTGCAAATTCTAGAGGTAAACTCCGCCCACTGCACCATGGCTGAGGGTGTGCCAAGCTCAGTGGATTATAACGTGGATTTATATGCAGATATGCCTTGTCTTCTCCCGCCATCATCTTCTGTCTGTCCCGTCACGACCACGGAGGTAGTGTTTGTATCACGTGTCTGCCCTGAATTATCTGTCTGCCCTGAACTGTCTATCTGCCCTGAACTATGTGCCTGTGTGACAATGACCTTATAGTGTGTGTGGGCAGCGCACACCGTTCCTAAGCCCCCTGAGCATCCTGAACTCCCGCCCAGCCTCCCTCTCCCACCACCTCTGTATCAGTCCTCACCATCACCAGCTCAGCCCACCATCTGTGCGGTGGGATAGCCGCGGGTCTGCCATTCTCCAAGTCAAGTCACTAGTAATTGTATAGCGCTTTTAACAATGTAAATTGTGTCAAAGCAGCTTTACATCAGCTTGATAGCTTCTAATGATGTAACAAGTACATCAGGTGTTTTGGGAAGTGTTCCCGGTTCAGGTTGACCTAATTAATGCAGCCTAACAATCCTTTAACGGATTTGAATTATAGAAATGCGATAGTGTATTATGTGTAAACCAGGTTAAAGAGATGAGTCTTTAATCTAGATTTAAACTGGCAGAGTGTGTCTGCTTCCCGAACAGCGTTAGGTAGATTGTTCCAGAGTTTGGGCGCTAAATAGGAAAACGATCTCTCGCCCCCAGTTGATTTTGATATTCTAGGTATTATCAAATGGCCAGAGTTTTGAGATCGCAGCGGACGTGAAGGACTATAGTGTGATAAGAGCTCACTCAAATACTGAGGTGCCAAACCGTTCAGGGCCTTATAGGTAATTAGCAAGTCTCCATCGGCGTTGTGGCTGGAGGATCCCTTGTGTCCTTCGCTCTTGTGGACTATTAAATACTATTTGCATTCATCTTCATCTTCTTTGTGCGTTTATCTCACCGTAGCGTGACTCTAACAAGTCAATTGTGTCATTATACAGCTCAAGTCAATTCAGCATTGATTCAGTTCAGGTGCATAACGGTGTAAAATTCATCAGTGTATACACTTTATATACAGTGTATGTGTGCATTTGCATGTATGTGCGAGTGATATGGCAAAATCCAGTATGCTCCACTGCACTCTGAACAAGCAAAAAACACACAAGAGCAGTGTTTTACATTTTTCACATCTGTGCGTAGTTTGGCGTTTATGTGGCTAATTATTTTATGCTTGTGTGTAGAGTTACTACATAAAAATACCATTTTTAGAAGAGTTAAAATATTTTGCATGTTGTGTGTGTGTGTGTTTTGTGGTTTTGTGTGTAGAGTTTTGAGAAATGGAGCTATAGTTTCAAAAGGTGTGTGTAAGCATTTTGAAAAAATTGTCAAAATGAGTCAAATATTTTGCCTGCTATTTATTTATTTACTTTTTCAGTTTCAAATACATTTTATTCAGTTTCAATCTTTATTTTCATTAGTTTCTTGAAAAGTTGCATTCATTCTAATAGCCACAAAATAAATCGTCTGAAAAGGCTGCTCCTCTTCGGCTCCATCAGTGTTTCTTCATCCACCATTCTACTTTCTGACCGTGGATCCATCTTTGCTGCTGGGAGAAAACCGGCAGGGTATGCCGAGTCTTTCAGAATGGAGAAGTCCCTCAGGTAATCCTAAAAGGCAAATAAACAAGGAATTATTAGACAAATTATTTGCAATTGCAAAACAGGCAAATACAAGTAGTATATGAAAGAAAAAAAAAAAGAAAAAAACCTACCTCTGCAATGGCTTCATCTTTGTCAGATGGCTGTGAAATCGGTAGAGCATGAATAACAAGCAGCAGGCTTGCAAGAAAACACAGCTGGTATTGAATCCCCATGTTGTGATTTTCTTCTTCTGCCCGTCTGCTTCGCTTCTGGTCGATTAGTGTCTGATGATGTCTTATATACACTCTTAAAACTGTGAGGTGTTGAGCAGCAGGTGAAATTAAACCATCAAACTGACAGACAAGACAATAGCAGGATTTTCAGCTTTCTTGACACTGCTTCTTCCTCCTCACCCAGATATTTATATTATTTCTCTTTCTCATACCTTTATTTAACGGCAACATTTTTAAGCATTTCTATGTTTTACAAACACAAACGAGAGCAAACTTTTGTTTGTGTTTTAAAATGTTATGATTGAAAATTTTGCAGGTGAAACAGTGATAATGTTACAATCATTACCGGGGTGTAAAATACTTAGAAAAAGTTCTCTTTTTACTTGGTTACTGCTTAAGTATTATTTTGGGGGACTTGTACTTAAATACTGTTTATAATGACATCTTGTACTTTTAATTGATTACGTTTTAGGTCAACCTGTAAAGTACTCATTACATTTTTACATTTGATATTTTTCTGCACATGCGTTTCAGCTTCAGTTATAACTTTCATCAGGGAAATTTCTGGCTTCAAAAGTAGCCATCAAATCTGAGGAGGAATACTGAGACAGCAAAGTCCCAGAAGTTTCTTCATTATTTTTGAATGATCACTACATGTTTATTTAATAATAAATCATGTTTAGTGATGCTCTTAGGAGGGAGTGGATAAATGGCATTATGATGTATTGATATTAAATATTCTTGCCCTAAATATGTGGTTATTTAAGACAAGATTATATGTACAAAAAATACATCTATTAAAAACTTTCACCAAAACAAAAACAAAAAAGTATATTATTAAATATTTAAACATTTTTTGTTGTCACAACCTGGTTGTAAACCACACGCACGACGAGGAAGATGACGGTTCAAACAGTCTTTAATAAATGCACACACTAGCAAATGAAGAAGCACACCCATAAAAGTGGACAAAAAAACAAACAAAGGGAACTAATCAGGACACCGCTGAATAGAATGACTAATCAAATTAGTAAGGTAACAAATAATGAAACTGACAGGCAGGGAGAATGCAAAAACAGAAAAACCAACTCAAACGGAACATAACTGTGACAGCAGTAATATTTTAAATAGGTGTTAGATATTTAATTATATATATATATATATATACTGTATTGTATTATTTTGTAAAAAAATACATCCATTAAAAACTTTCACCAAAAATTGTATATTATTATTAGATATTAGGGATTTGTAAAATCTTCCAGTTTAAAGAGGTTTAAAATTTAAATTAAAAACGGGAAATTTTGAAGTATTAATTTTAAAACTGACCTTGCATAAAACATTTACATATTTTATAGAAGGTATTATCTTTATTAATTCCAAGAATTTGCCATTTTACTAAATTGAAGAGAAACTGAAAAAAACTAAATGCATTTTCACATAACAATATGAAAACGGTTGTGATTTTTACAAAAATTTACAATAACTCTTGCATAGTAACTGGAGTTGCAATAACTGTGGTATTTGTGGTAAGACCATATTAAGCGCACAATGTGCAGCTCCTCATTACGGTTATATCAATGTAACTATGTTTCATAAAAAATAAAGTAAAATTTGTGTTCTGACCTCATTCAGACACTATAACTGCTATATTTGTTTTTCATTACTTAGGATGACTCAGCTCTGGCCTCCTGCTCTGCCGGCTCCGGCCTGGTTATATATATTAACGGAATAGGCATACAAGCCAAGTCAGAAAGTCACCTTTATTTCTAAAGTGCTTTATACAACAATATAGATTGTTTCACAGCAGCATCACAATAGTATTAAATTCAGCAGCTCTAACGGTAGCACTTTATTTTACAGTCCTGTTACTCATGTGCCTACTATGTACTTATTATAGTAATTACAATAACTAGTTAATAACTAGGTACTAACCCTGAACTTACCCCTAAACCTAAACCTACCCCATGTAGTTACCTTATATTAGCAGTACTTTCTTAGGTAGGTACATTAGAAGTACACGTAAGTTCACGTACCGTAAAATAAAGTGCAACCGCTCTAACTCTAACTGCCAGTGGCCTGTAGCAACCTGGTTTAGATCAGGATCGGCGGACTGGCAAAGCTCGATATAAACGCTCTCCGTCAACTCAGTTTGAACCAGAGTTTGTGAACCAGATTTTTTTTTTTTGGTTCCTGTCTGCCGTGCTGCTGAGAGGTGACCAGACCTCCCGTTTTTCCCAGGAGTCACAATTCGTTGTTGATTAAATTATAGTTTGTGAAGGCGGGATAGGAGGAATCGCGCTGATAGCAGTGCTCTCTCACGCACGCTCGCACTTCTTCAGTCTCATACAGCGCGCGATCAGTTCTTAGTGCTCAAATACACACACAGCAGTCCAAATGTCTATCGTGTAGAGTATCTCACGTAGCCTAAATACAGTCGGTTATGGCTTAAGTGAATGTAAACAGGTGGGTGAAAACTGAATGTGTGTCAGTATTTCTGTAAGGTCTGTTTTGGGTTTTGTTTCATGTTCTTGTTTTCATGCCTTTTATTTTGAAGTTTAGTTATGATTCCTGTTTGTGTCATGCTTCCCTTGCCCTCATGTCTCTTTGCTATTGGTTCCCTTGTTCAATGTGTCATGTTCTGATTGGTTGTCTTTAGTCATGTCTCTTGGTTCCCATTGGTTTGTTCTTGTCATGTGACCCTCACTGTTTGTTATAAGTAGCCTTGTCTTTGCCTTTGGTTCTGGTCGTGTATTAATGTTGTTACCTGCTGTCGGTGAGTCTAGTCTGTTCATGCCATGCCACGCCACGCCACGCCACGCCTGTTTCATGTCAAGTCTGTTTCAAGTTAAGTCTGTTTGGATTTTGGATTTCACGTTGTAAGTAAACTGCACTTGGGTTCATCACTACGCTCGCCTTCAGTGGACTCTTTACAATTACATGCATGGCGTCCGTCTGAAATGGAGAGCATTCCTAATTAAATACCTATGTGTCATTAATGTTAATCAACAAAAGATGTTAAATAAATATGTTAAGTAAACCTACTGTATCTTAAAAATGAGTTTAATTTGTATCTCTACCCAAAAATGAAAATGGTCATTTATTCCAGTTTTTCCAAATTCAATCAAAACTTCAAATTTCTCATAAGCTTAATTGATTTGGTCTAAAGAGAGAAGAATTAATGACTGTTTTTGTTTGAAGACTTCATATAAAATAGCTACCAACATGAATGTTGGTAACTGCAGTTTGACTAAAAGTAATGACTAAAAGTTGACAAAAATGCAATGACTTTGTCGACTGAAACTAGACTTAAAACTATAGACTAAAATGTGACTAAGACTATTAAGCATTTTCGTCTCAAGATAAAGTCTAAGACTAAATCAAAAATGCCTGTCAAAATTAACACTGTATGAAACACTGTTAAAATATAACTTAATTTCAACCATATTTCTGATATTATCTATCAAACTAATCTTTGATCGTTTGCTTTTTTGACTAAAACCGCGAGTGCAGCGTGTTAGCATTCGTCAGCCGGTTAGCTTGTCATTCGCGTTTCCATTTGCGTTTCTATTCGTGTCTATTACTGTTTTCTTTTTTCTTGCTCCGTTTGATTTCTCTCTCTCGCTCCGTTTTTCACGAGTTCATCAAACAACAGTGGTAAGTCAGAATCATTCATCAATCGCGCTGAGTAATGGCTTCTTCTTCTGCTATTGTTGTTTGCACTACCTGTATAGTTTATCTCTCTGTATCGGCGATGAGGGATTCACATGTGATAAATGCAGGGAAATATTTAGGCTGAAAGAGAAGATTTTAGAACTAGAGACGCATCCAAACTTTAATTGAGGATAGTAAGAATGTGAGGGCTGTAGATACGGCTTTGGATGCGACTAGCTCAGGAGTCCTGTACATTGTTCGGCTCCGGTTACAGAGCCTCCGCAGCAGGGCGACTGGGTGACTGTGAGGCGGCGTAGTCGCGGGTCAAAACAGCGCTCTTCCGTTCCGATCAAAACATCAAACAGGTTCTCCCCACTCAGTGACGCACTCACTGAGAAACCTGATGAAATTGCTCTAGTTATTGGCGCTTCTAATGTACAAAACGTGAAAATAGAGACACCAGCCACCATAGTCCAATGTTTACCGGGAGCCAGAGCGCCTGACATCTTGGCAAATTTAAAAGTGCTGGCTAATGCTAAACGTAAATTCAGTAAGATTGTTATCCACATCACCGCTAATGATGTTCGACTTCGCCAGTTGGAGATCACTAAAAACAACATTGAAGAGGTGTGTGAACTTGCAAGTACGATGTCAGACACTATAATATGCTCTGGTACCCTCCCTGCTTACCGTGGCGACTGTCGTCACTCAATGGCTGGATGTCTAAGTGATGGCCGCAGAATAAAATAGGTTTTATAGACAATTGGACGAGTTTTTGGGGCAGACCTGACCTATTGAAAAGAGATAGTCTTCATCCCTCCAAGGGTGGTGCCGCTCTTCTCTTTAGAAAACCGACTGTCCGCTAGCCACGTCACGTCACAGAAGTCAGCTAATTCTCAGAACATAGAGACTCTTTCACCTAGATATCACACTGTAGAGACTGTGTCTGTTCCCCGAACTAGATAAATACAAAAAACGTCCAAACCAATTTAAGAGTAACCATTTAATTGGTGTTCAACAAATAAAAAAAAAAATGTATATAATACAGAGAAACAAACGATAAAGCTTGGCTTATTGAATATCAGGACCCTTTCTACGAAAGCCCTTTTTGTAAACGATATGATCACTGATCATAACCTAGATCTGCTCTGTTTGACAGAAACCTGGCTTAAACCAGATGATTACATTATTTTAAACGAGTCTACCCCCCAAGACCACTGTTATAAACATGAGCCGCATCCAAAAGGTAAAGGGGGAGGTGTTGCTACAATTTATAGCAATATTTTCTATATATTCTATATATAGTCCAGACATTCTGAACTCTACATGGAATTGATGTTAATGGTGTTGAAATTCTGCAGCAAAGCGATGATATCCCAGATCATTATCTAATCTTGTGTAAACTCAATATAGCTAAAACTGTAAAGTCTACGCCTTGTTGCAAGTATGGTAGAACCATCACTTCTACCACAAAATACTGCTTTGTAAGTAATCTTCCTGATTTATCTCAAGTCCTCAGCACACCCAACAGAAAAACTTGATGTAACAGAATCTATGGACTCTCTCTTTTCTAGCATTTTAGATACGGTTGCTCCTTTACGCTTAAGGAAGGTTAAGGAAAAGAGTCCAACACCGTGGTATAATGAGCACACTCGCGCGAGCCCTAAAGAGAGCAGCCCGGAAAATGGAGCGCAGCTGGAGGAAAACAAAACTAGAGGTATTTTGTATTGCATGGCGGGAAAGTACCCTATCTTACAGAAAAGCATTAAAAACTGCTAGATCTGATTACTTTTTGTCTCTTTTAGAAGAAAACAAACATGACCCCAGGTATTTATTCAATACAGTGGCTAAATGAACAAAAAAATAAAGCATCAGCAGGTGTTGACATTTCCCAACAGCACAGCAGTAATGACTTTATGAACTACTTTACTTCCAAGATCGATACTATTAGAGATAAAATTGTAACCATGCAGCCGTCAGCTACAGTATCGCGTCAGATTGTGCGCTATAGATCCCCTGAGGAACAATTCTACTCATTCTCTACTATAGTAGAGTGAATACAAGCGAATTGTATAAACTTGTTAAATCATCTAAACCAACAACATGTATGTTTGACCCTATTCCATCTAAGCTCCAAAAAAGGTGCTTCCAGAAGTCATACATCCTCTTCTGGCTATTATTAATTCGTCATTGTCATTAGGATATGTCCCCAAAACCTTCAAATTGGCTGTTATTAAGCCTCTCATTAAAAAAAACACAACTTGACCCCAAAGATCTAGTTAATTACAGACCGATCTCGAATCCCCCTTTTCTGTCAAAGATACTAGAAAAGGTAGTATCCTCACAATTCTATTCCTTCTTAGAGAAAAATGGTATCTGTGAGGATTTCCAGTCAGGATTTAGACCTATCATAGTGCTGAGACTGTTCTCATTAGAGTTACAAATTACCTGCTCTAATCATCTGATCGTGGTTGTATCTCTCTATTAGTGCTACTGGATCTTAGCGCTGCATTAGAAACTATCGACCATAACATTCTTTTGAATAGACTAGAAAACTTTGTTGGCAATAGTGGAAGTGCATTAGCATGGTTCAAATCGTACTTATCTGACCGCCATCAATTCGTAGCAGTGAATGAAGAGGCACTGCAGTATGGAGCACCTCGAGGCTCAGTACTAGGGCCGTTACTTTTCACGCTTTACACGTTACCCTTGGGAGATATCATCAGGAAACACGGTGTTAGCTTTCACTGTTATGCTGATGATACTCAGCTCTATATTTCTTCGCGGCCCGGTGAAACATACCAATTTGAAAAACTAACGGAATGCATAGTCGATATAAAAAACTGGATTACAAATAATTTCTTACTGCTAAATTCGAAAAAAAACCGAGGTGTTAATTCTAACACTTGATGGCTGCTCTGTCAGTTGTTCGTCATCAGTTAGGAGCCTAGGTGTGCTATTTGATAGCAATCTTTCCTTTGAAAGCCACATTTCTAGAATTTGTAAAACTGCATTTTTCCATCTCAAAAATATATCTAAATTGCGACCTATGCTCTCAATGTCAAATACAGAAAGGTTAATACATGCGCTCATGACCTGGAGGCTAGATTATTGTAATGCTTTATTGGGTGGTTGTTCTGCACGCTTAGTGAACAAACTCCAGCTGGTCCAAAGTGCAGCAGCTAGAGTCCTTACTTGAACCAGGAAGAATGACCATATTATCCCGGTTCTGTCAACACTACACTGGCTCCCTATTAAACATTGTATACATTTTAAAATCTTGCTAATTACTTATAAAGCCCTGAATGGTTTAGCTCCTCAGTACTTGAGCGAGCTCTTATAGCATTATTGTCGTCCATGTCCGCAGCGTTCTCAAAACTCTGGCAATTTGATAATACCTAGAATATCAAAATCAACTGCGGGCGGCAGATCCTTTTCCTATTTAGCGCCCAAACTCTGGCCATCGGCACAAGACCACAGGAACCAATCTGACTTTGCTACAGTTGGAATTGAACTGCTGGTTTCGTCTGGCCAGAGGAGAACTGGCCCCCCGACTGAGCCTGGTTTCTCCCAAGGTTTTTTCTCCATTCTGTCACCGATGGAGTTTTGGTTCCTTGCCGCTGTCGCCTCTGGCTTGCTTAGTTGGGGACACTTAATTTCCAGCGATATCTTTGACTTGATTGCACAGGTACTATTTAAACTGAACTGAGCTGGACGATGACATCACTGAATTCAATGATGAACTGCCTTTAACTGAAAATTGAGTGT
>JAFVLL020024865.1:0-53936 GCA_021397915.2 Tor tambroides | reverse complement strand
ATATTGCCCGCTGTTCCCTGTTTTCCTATGGCCACGTGATTGCGGTGAGCCCGGGTGCGAGGGCCCTTTCATCGCTGCTTGCAGCTTTAATTTAAGATGTTTTCACTTGTTTACAGTTAGCATTATTCATCGTGTCATTTTTCATGTCGGGAGTTGGAGCCACTGATCTATATATAATGTTCTCTATTATAGATCAGTGGTTGGAGCCTTTTTTTCTGACTGACGGTCGGAATGCCGCCGTAACGGTGATAACGTCGACTGGTGAGTAAGTTAATATAAACAGACCTTAGTTAAACCGATACACACGTTTATACGTTCTACTGTCCTGTAATGCAAGTTAACTAATCTGGCGAGTCGTTAACCTTAACAGCGAACTAACGTGAAATACTGAGGTAAAGTGCGTTAGGCAACACCACCGTTTCAGTGCAGATTTTTTTTTACTGCAGAACAGTATTTTCAAGTAACGTTACTTCTTTTGTTTGTTATTTTCAAGTTTCTAGTCTGGATGTCGTCTGCAACGTCGGAGGTGTATTTTGCATCCTCTTCTTGTGAATGCCATTGTATCAATGATAACATCAACTGGTAAGTTAATGTCAGTTAGCCGAAGTTAACTAACTTGAACACAAAGAAGCATAATAACTTTTCTACACTGCCTCTTTATTGCAAGTAAGGTAATTCTCTTCAAATGCTATTTAAGTTAGAAATGTGTACACCAATATCGTATGCAACTTTAGAGACAGTCCCTAATTCAGTGACAGACATAACGTAACATAAACCAGCCAGCTAACATGAAATACTGAGGAAAAATGAGTTAAGAACACCACTGTTAAGAACGTCTTTTGTATTTTATTTTCAAGTTTCTGGTCTTGTGGTCATCTCGTGTGCATCGGAGGTGTTTTGGAGTCTTTTCTTGTGATTGCCGTCGTAACAGTGCTAACAACAGGTGAGCTTCCATCAACTTAACTAAAATGACTAAATGAGCCAAATTAGCTCCACTAACTCACAGAACATGTTGACTTTTTAAAGAGAGGAATGGGCTAGCAATATCTTAATATAGCAAGTTTTGCTAATAAATATTATGCGTTTATTAAACATGTAAATTCTATTATTCTGTTGATTACAGTGATCAGGTTTTAAATTTTTAATATTTTGTTTTGTTTGTATGACTATGTAATGATGCTGGAAAGCACTTTGGTCAATGGCAGTTGTTTTAAATGTGCTATAGAAATAAAATTTGTATTGTATTATTGTACAGTAGTTTTTTTCTGATCATAATCTATAATAACATAAAAAGGCTGTTGCCACTATGTCTGTTACAGGAGATTTCTCCAATCAAAAACAGGATGCTGACTATGAGAGGCAGAATCATCATACAGCCAGCTGTCCGTTTTACAGAAATGCAGAATTAGGTAACCTAAAATACATTTTGTTTTACATTGCATTTACATTCATGCATTTGCCAGATGTTTTTATCCAAAGCAAGTTACATTGTATTTAAAGTACACATTTTATTGAATTATCCATTCCCTGGGAATCAAACAGGGGCGGTGCTAGGGGTGGTTAAGGGGGCTGAAGCCCCAAATGTTTTTATTACCTTGTCTTGTGCGCATCAGGATTGAGTTTTCATGTGCATTAAAATTATTTCTATTAAACCAGCACTTAAAGGGATAGTTCACTCAAAAATGGAAATTCTGTCATTAATTACTCACCCTCATGTTCTTCCAAAACCGTAAGACCTTCGTTCATCTTCAGAACACAAATTAAGGTATTTTTGATGAAATCCGAGAGCTTTCTGACCCTGCATGGACAGCAACACAACTGAAATGTTCCTAAGTCCAAATGTAGCAAGGACATCGACAAAATAGTCCAAGTGATACAGTGGTTCAATTGTACTGATATGAAGCTACAAGAATACTTTTTGTGTGCAAAGAAAACAAAAATAACAACTTTATTCAACAATTCTTCTCCTCCTCACAACATCTGCAGCGGCGCGCCGCCATTGTGGAGAGAGTATCACAACGCATGCGCTTGGTGCTGCTTAAGTTAAACACACATGCGTCAGCATGCGCATCCGCTGCACAGTATGAGGAAAATAATTGTTGAATAAAGTTGTTATTTTTGTTTTCTTCGCACATAAAAGGTATTCTCATAGCTTCGTAACATTACGGTTGAATCACTGATGTCACATGGACTATTTTACCGATGTCCTTGCTACGTTTCTGGGCCTGGGAACATTTCAGTTGTGTTGCTGTCTATGCAGGGCCAGAAAGTTCTTGGATTTCATCAAAAATATCTTAATTTGTGTTCCAAAGATGAATGAAGGTCTTAGGGGTTTGGAACAACATGAGGGTGAGTAATTAATGACATAATTTCATTTTCGGGTGAACTATCCCTTTAAATAGCAAAATGCAGCTGCTTCAGGTGTCTTTAACTTACTGTAGCCTATACATTCATAATACCAATCTCACCATCTGTCAAAATGAGATTTTTGTTTCTGTATAGCAACAAATATAGATTTTTTTTTTATCATGGTACGCCTATTATTTGAGCAGACTTTCTAGGACACACATATGCATTTAGAACGATTATATGAACAGATTGGTCACCATTTAGCATGGTCTATGGCAGAGTTTACTTGGTGTCAGGGCAACAAAATTCAATAAACAAGAAGTTAATATTAAGTGATTTAAAGCGTAGAGAAAATATTGTCTTTTTGCTCTATTTCGCAAAAACGGTTCTAAACAAAGCCATGTTGTGTATCTCTGCACTAAGCAGTTTTTCATTACTGAATGAATTTACCTTTTTTGAATGCCTTGAATCAGCGATTCACTGACCCATTCATAAAAACAGTTTCTTACTTCCTGAATGAATGAATCAGCAGTTTTGAATGAACTGACTGAATAAATGACTGACTCAGTCATTAAGGTAGTGGTTTGCTGCCACCTACTGGTAATTTTAGTATCATTTTTAGAAGTATCATTCTATGTTTTTGTCATTTCATATTTCTGTGTTCTAAATTTTACATTTAAAACATTAATGTCATAATATTTATGCAATTTGTAAGTGCAAATTATAATTAATTATACTTGTCTCTTAAAGAAAAAAAATAAGCCACTTAGCCAATGTAACTTTTCAGCATAGCCTATTTTATTTGAAGTGTATCTTGTGTATCTCTGTGCTAAAGTCCAGATATCCACTCACTCTGCCCCTGGAATCAAACGCATTAGTTTGGTATTCTAGCACTTTGCTCTACTGATTGAGAATGCATTGTAAAAATGGAGCTTTAATAATTTGAATGTGATGGATTATCAACTAATCATGTACCTTCCTTGTAGGTGCGTTCAGATGTAGTATATAACATTTTTATTAACGTCAAAGTGCATACAGCACTAAGTTTGACAGTTGAGGCAAATTCTGTAAACACTGCTTTGAAAAAACTGCTTTTTTATTTTTCTTGTGCTTGCAGGTTCGTTCACACCATCAACCAAAGTCACAGATCAGATGGAATTCTGGAAAGAGGGTGCAAAGAAAAAGCATCAGCCTGAATCCCCTCTTGGTGTTTCTCATCGGAGTGCTTGTCAACTTTGATTGGCAAAATTTTTTGTAAGGCCTGTTTTGCTTTTCAGTAGTGTACAGCATGTCTTGCCCAGGGGACTGTGGTGATGCCATTTTCTCAGCTAGTGCATCCTAGAGGTCAAGATTTGTAATTTGTACTTTTAAAAAGAAAATGTTCAACAATTTAAGAATATTATCAGAACTAATTCTCATGAGTTATTGTGATTTTTATGGGGTTGGGGTAGTAAAAATTATGGATTACAGTGCTGTAAGGCAATCTGATTGTTTTTTAAAAGTAAAAAATGTTTAAAATAAACGAAAATAAACTCTACAGTACTGATACTGTAAATGACAATATGGTAAGAATACTGTAAATGAAAATACAGTAAGGGCATTATAGCACTGGCATCCAGCTGCCAGTAAGTTACTGTAAAATTTACAGCAATCTCTTTACAGTGCAGTGTCTAACACAAAAAAATATCAATACAACAACACAGATGCAACAAAACATATGGGACCCTGGACCACAAAACCAGTCTTAAGCAGCACGGGCATATTTGTAGCAATAGCCAAAAATATCTTGTATGGGTCAAAATGATAAATTTTTCTTTTATGCCAAAAATCATTAGGATATTAAGTAAAGATCATGTTCCATGAAGATATTTTGTAAATTTCCTACTGTAAATATATCAAAACTTAATTTTTGATTAGTAATATGCATTGCTAAGAACTTCATTTGGACAACTTTAAAGGCAATTTTCAAATAGTTGTATCTCGGCCAAATATTGTCCTATCCTAACAAACCATACATCAATGGAAAGCTTATTTATTCATTTATTATAAATCTCAATTCCAAAAAATTGACCCTTATCACTGGTTTTGTGGTCCAGGGTCACATATGTACATAACTTGATATGTCAATTTACAGACCGAATAATGGTACAAAAAACTGTGTTTAACAGTATTTTATGTAAAACAAATGTCTGTTAGATCTATTGCAGCTTTCCTTGTATAGATTAAGGGAACTTATTGTCTTTCGAGTTTTTTTGGTTATTCCGGTGAGAGCTGCAAATCCACCAGCTAGCCCAGCACCAAACCATCATAAACCAGCCTGAATCAGCGTGTTAATTCTTGCTAGTCTAAGCGGGTCTTTTGAGAAGGATTGGTCCAGGACAGCTTGCGGACGCTTTGTGGGAGAAACTGAGCTTTCACACCGGATAGCTCTGTCACAGCAAATAACCAAGAGCAGGCTTAGCAATGTGCCAGTTAATTATGTTGTGGTTGTTCATATACTTCTTGTTTTTCCATTAAAGGCAACAATGAGCTGCAGCTTTCTGCGTTGTGGGCAGGTGTGTGATAGGATTTGGCTGGTGTATCATCAGCTGTGCTGACAGTACCATCACAGCAGGGAAAAATTCAACTCCTGTTGACTATTGTTGAACCTCAAAAGATATGTACTTCCCCTCTGCGCCTGATGAGTATTTTCAAGGGCATTCATGTTGGCTCTGCCACGTACTATGCTCAAGATTGATTCCGAAAATCTCTCAAACTGAGAAAAAGTATGCATAAAAGATTTGTAGATTTATAAAATATAAACAACCTTGGATTCTTTGACATCAGTATGTCTATTTAGCATCTGTGGGCTACGCTATTTCTAGACAATATCACACCAGCACTTTGCGTTTATTCAAACTAGACCTCTCGTGTTTCTTTCTACTCTGTCATTATCTGATGCTTTGAGAGCTTGATGTACGTGAACCTGGGGTTAAGTGCCTTACTCAAGGAGACAACTGTAATAGTTCACCACCCACCATCTGTGAGGTTTCAATTTGCACCCTTCCGGTTAATAGCCCAGATCTTTAACCACGAGGTTACACCACACCCAAGGGTAACCTATAAGTGCTGCTCTCCCAACCTTAGCTGACATGCCACTCAACTATTAATTTATTCACAGAGTTAACAGAGTTAATATTTGCTGTTTAATGTGTTAAAAGCTAATTAACACAGCAATCGTTTTTTCACTTTCTGAAGTAGAAATTTTAATGTCTTTAGATGTTTTGTCTATTGTTAAAGTATAGATTCATGCAATCTGTGCACTTTTTATGTTCTGTAATTGTTAATAAATAATTTAAAATGAAAAAGTTTTTTTTTTTTTGTGGAACAAGTATTTTTATATACACATTTATATATAAAAATACTTGTTCCACAAAAAAAAAAAAAAAAATCTTTTTGTTTAAATATTGATTCAGATGTGCACTCGTATTCAAGGTGTAAGAAATATGCAATCCGCATTCACATCAGGGAACTGGACTATGGGCAGTCTGTGGGCGCAACACCCGAGGCTGAGTCTACTGCTGGAGATACTTCTTCAAAGCGCTCGAGCATCATGCTTAAATTGTTCTGGATCAATTGGATGGACTGTGGGTTGGGACTCGAGCCTTTGTAATGATCTAAAGAAGCCAGGAAAAAAGTAGAAGGCGAAGAGACTAGCGGCGTGAAAGGATCCGACTGATAGAAACAGCACTGAGGCTTGTGAGCGGCAGGGGAGGGAGCGGGAAGAGTGCTATTCGAAGTCCCACGTGGTCTGAACTCAATCAGCAGCCAAGCGCGGTGGCCATTGTGCTGGGGTATAATTGGAACTATAAGATTTTATTAAGAGAGAGTAATTGCATGTGCTCCTCATCAGGGTCTCAATTGTGCTATCTCTGGTCAGAATAACGTCTCCTAGGACAGAATGGGTGTTTACTGTCATCATTGTGGCGACTGAGGAGAGGAGTCTCACCTTGCTGCTCCTCTTCAGGCTCTCTCTCTGTGATAACATTCGCTGTTCTATTATCTTCCACATCTTTTCACCGGAGAGAATTTTACTCTCTTCTTTTAGGATGTGTCTTTTGTTTCTGACCCAAGTCAGGCTGACTGAATAAAAATACTGAAAAGAGACCAAAACAGCTTGAAGAGGTTGCTCCCTGAGGACTCTGAGAAGGACAAGGAAAGCCATTTTCTTCAGACTCTCAACTCTGGGTTCATTTGAAGGCAAATGGCTGATAATTTATTAGCTGCATAAAATTGAAGTGTCGCTACTTAACATTCCCGCCTCGTTTGCTTTCTTCTACCCTAATATTTCTTTATGGACTTCAATCAAGCACCCTTCACTCTTACACTTGCTTATCGAGATTTCCAGACATCGACTTTTTACAAAAACAAGTGGTCACTGCAGTTGGCCTCCAAACCTCGTCCTCTTCAGTGTGATAAATAGATAAGGAGATACATCCGGAGCTTCTCTCACACAAATCCGGTATGTAATCCTCAGATTGTTGTGCTGTCACTAACTATTTAAGCCTCTTGGGAGACAGATTTTTACAATACTTAGTTTTCTTTTTAATCCTTATTCTTTTGCTCCCGGTACGCAAAGATATGTAAGTCACAGTGGAGAACTTCCTGTTGGAATCGAGTGTGAAGACACTATCAAAGGCCCGATTGTCTGCTAGCACAGTCACACCTACAGTGTTTGAGACTTAGCCAGCTAAAACAAGTGACACTACTAACAAAGTCACATTTTTCGGTAGAGTGACAGTACCTCAGCTTTTTTTCAAAATACTGTAGCATTTATAGTGACAAGCTGTATTTTTTCCAACATGTAATGCTATATAACAAAATACAGCATACATCCTTTACAGCTCAGGGAATAATCAATCTCAGGGTCTTTGAATGGCCCATTTCTCTCTTCTTCTTAAGAAACATCAGGTAGTCTGTAATGTAGTATTTTAGTTTGACTGGACAGTTCTTTTCAATGAAGTTCTTTTCAAGTTCCCAGTAGTCTTTTCTTAGTCCTGTTTTACATATTTTATATAAGTCAGTATAGAGAGAGAGACAGAGAGAGAGAGAGAATTTTTACTTTTGTATTTATGTGCCTGATTTTTTTGTTCTTTTATTTGAATAAATGGCAGTTTAAAAAAATTGTGGCTCAGTGGTAGAGCATTGCGCTAGCAGCACAAAAGGTCGTGGGTTCACTTCCCAGGGAACACACATACTAATAAAAAAAAATGTATAGCTTGAATGCACTGTAAGTTGCTTTGGATAAAAGTGTCTGCTAAATGCATAAATGTAAATCAAGTAGCTATTGCAACAACACACAAATCAAAGGGCCAACCAAAATGCACTCAAGCCACATGCAGACTTCCTTTTATAATCTGGTTTAAATAAAAGATTTATGATTTAACATGACTTAATAAAAGCAGCAAGCCACCTAGCAACCATGTGTGCCTCAGTGTAATAATATACAATGTGTTAATCCAGACATCTGTGAGCCCAAACATGGACAAAACTTTACTTAAAAATATATCATATAAAAATAATATCTCATTTTTTTTATTTAGAAATGACTACTTTTATTGAGAACGATACATTAAAATGATTAAAAGTGACAGCAAATACATTTATAATGTTACAAATGATTAACAGATTAAAAGTTTACATTATTGATAATAATAAGAAATGTTTCTTGAGCAGCAAATCAGCATATTAGGATGATTTCTGAAGGATCATGTGACACTGAAGACTGGAGTAATGATGCTGAAAATTCAGCTTTGTCATCACAGGAATAAATTACATCTTCAAATCTATTCAAATAGAAAACAGATTTTAAAGTGGAACAATATTTCACAATATTACTGTTTTACTGTATTTTTAATCAAATAAATGCTGCCTTGGAGAGCATAAGAGACTTCTTTAAAAAGAATACAGAAATTAGAACACAGAAAATGTCCCTACTACCTGAACGATATCAATAAAATAGGTGACATCATCTTTGGGGGTGTGGTTTAGTGAGAGGGTGTGGTCTAATTCAGGCTCTACTTGGCAGAAATTAGAGTAACGTTAAAATGGCTTACAGCACTGCTGAATCACAGCCCACCAACTGCTCAGTGCAGTCGGTCAGATTTCGACTGGTTTCTGCAGTGCTCCATCACCAGCACAGCACGCTCCAGCTGGCCTGCTGGGCGAATATAAAGTGATTGCTGTCGTGTATTTAGAAATACTTTTGATAATAGTTCGGTAAATGTATACTGGGATTGAAGCGATGTGGCTTGGTAAACGTTTTATTGCCAGTATAAAGGCTGATAATGGCTGAATAAAAACAGAAGAATAATGATAAAAGAACAATAAGGATTATGTCTCATACCTGGCGGAGGTGTGGAAGGTTCTGTTTCCTTAAACTAGTTTGTCATGTATTTCTTTATTTCAACACATTTACAGGTAAATCCTAGTATTTTAATTTGCGATTAATCGTGATTAATCACAGTCCATGACTGTGATTAACGCGATTAATTTTTTAATCGATTGACAGCACTATTTAAAAAAAAAATCTAAACCTTTACAAAAAGTTGTCTTTGAGAATGTCTAAACATATATCCAAACCCACAACTTAATAAAAGTAAGTATTTATGTCTGAAAACAATTAGAGAATGTATAGGCCTTTTATATAGAGCTATACAGGAATCTAGTGGCTAAACCATAGAATTGCAGATGTTTTTCTTATTTTACTTCCACCAGATGGCACTAATTTGGCTTAAAAAATGGATTTTAAAGGCATTTACTTTATTTTAACATGAACTACTGCAAAAGTAATATAAAATACTTTTTTTATGTTACACTGATTTTGCTGGGGGGCGGGGGGCATTAGAGGGTTAATAAAAAAAATAAAAAAAACCTTGCTACAGTACGTGTACTGTGTTAGGCTAACCGAGACTTGTCATAGCACTTGCATATTGTTGCCCTTTTGTTGGTTTTGATTGCTTCTACTGTCCTCATTTGGAAGTCGCTAAATGACTACATGTAAATGTAAATTTAAAAAAAAAAAAAATAATTAAAAAAATCTTTATGATGGACATGTACTTAATTTCCATTATAAAATTACTTTTGATAGTTTTTTTTTTGAGCCATAAAATAAAAAAGTCAATGTGTCATAATATATAAATAAACAAACAAATAAATAAATAAATAAACTTTTTATTAAGCAGTTTGGTAACCTGGCATATTTCGAATTCGATTTGAATTCGTTCATTTAAAAGTAGACACTTCAAGCTTTCTATAGACATATTTCTTATGTCTGTGTCAAATATTCGCTGAGTTTGTGATGAGTAGAATGTTGTTCAAGGAGACCTAGATGGCAGAAAATGCACCCTGTTTGTTTTGTTTATTTTAGAAAAGCTCAATGCTTTGTTGTTATTGTTAGTGTACACACACACACAAAAAGGCCCTTTTTAGATTCGATTGATTTTAGTCTTATCCGTATCTGAGTATTTAAGGTTTCTCTGTGAATCGGGAAAAACTGAAAGTGCGCAGAGGGTTAGACTCTGCATTCTGCGTTACTCAGTAACGTGTTACACCCAACACTGCTTACAGCTCATGAAAGTCAAAAATCCAGTATCTCAAAATATTAGAATATTTCCTAAGATCAATCAAAAAAATGATTTGAAAAACAGAAAAGTTCAAGTTCTTTAAAGTATGTTCATTTATGCACTCAATACTTGGTCGAGGCTCCTTTAGCACAAAAACTCCAGCATCAGTGAGGTGTGGCATGGAAGCAGTCAGCCTGTGGCACTGCTGAGGCACTATTGAGCTTTCAGCTCGTCTGGATTGTTGGATCGACTGTTTCTCATCTTTCTCTTGAAAATATCCCATAGATTCCATATGAGGTTCAGGTCAGGCATGTTGGCTGGCCAATCAAGCACAGTAATATCACGGTCAGCAAACCACTTGGAAGTGGTTTTGGCACTGTGGGCAGGTGCTAAATTCCTGCTGGAAATGGAAATCAGCATCTCCATAAAGCTTGTCAGCAGATGGAAACATAAAGTGCTCCAAAATCTCCAGGTAGACGACTGCATTGACTTTGGACTTGATAAAACACAATAGACCAACACCAGCAGACGCGCCGCCGAGCCATTGGTTCGATTTTATAGCACTGCATGAACCAATGGACGTGCAGTTTCACTGCGTGATTGAAAAGGCTTCAGTTGAAGAGGAAAAAATAGTTTTTCCCATACAAGCGTCTTACAGACGCAGTACTCGTTCCCATATCTCAGGGAACTGAGGTTACGATAGTAACCGAGTACGATACTGGATTTTGACTTCAATGAGCTGTAAGCTCTAATCATCAAAATTAAAACAAAAAAGCTTTTGAAATGTTTGACTTTACATGTAATGAATCTAGAATATATGAAAGTTTCACTTTTTGAAATAAGTTAGGGAAAAAAATGAATTTTTTCACGATATTCTAATTTTTTGAGATGCACCAGTATATATATATATATATATATATATATATATATATATATATATATATACATACATACATACATACATATATAATTAATATTTAGAAATTGTAACTTTATTTATTTAATTATTTTTATTAAAAAAACATGATTTTAAAAAAAATAATTAAAAGAAATGAGAAAATTAGCTAATTAGAATTTTGGCATATTCCTTATTTTGATATACTGTATATATAAAAGAAGAAAACTTTACATAATTTGACATTCTTTTGTTTTGCTTAAAGTTTTATATAAATTATTCATATTTGGGGGGGGGGGGACTTTTTCAAATTAATTACAGAGCAGTGGGCAAGAGTTAGAGTGTAAGAGCTCTGGGAGTTTATGAATCACACTGTTTTTCTGTTTCTTTCCCTCTTCAGGAGGTACATCAGGCACTACAGACCCACTAGACAGCCTTTAGTGGGTGAAAGTAATT
This sequence comes from Tor tambroides, assembly GCA_021397915.2. Lineage (NCBI taxonomy): Eukaryota > Metazoa > Chordata > Actinopteri > Cypriniformes > Cyprinidae > Tor > Tor tambroides. The sequence goes on along the minus strand of JAFVLL020024865.1, from coordinate 42,632 downwards.
GCAAAACCACAAGCAACAATTGCTTTTTTTGTCCATGCTGCACAACAAGCATTTTGTGGTGTGCAGAAATTGCGTACATGCTCGAATGTGTAAAAAACCGCTGCTTTTATTAAGATAACTTGGAAGCTGGCCACTGTCGGGAGTCAACTGTCAGGTCACATGGGTCACGAAGTTATTGCAGCTGAGGCGGACTCTGAGGTTGATAATGACGTTGACCTCGTGGATTGTGTGAAAAAACAACAAGAACGAGTTTCTGGGGCACTAAAAGAAAACAGCTAGTCAATAGGAGAATAGGGGGGAGCGAAGCTCACCCATGCTGCGTAACTGTGATTTTCTGCACTTCTTACTCATCTTGCTGCAAAGTTCTCAGCTGCTGCGCCACATGCCTGGTGCACCTGATGACCTCTGAGTTTGCACTGTTAGGACTCCACACTGCCTTTCACAATTATGGACCTTTGTGGTGGACAAATCAAACAAGCTTGTGAAGGGTTAAAAAAAAACTCTATTCCAATCAATAATGAAAAGCCCTGCTGAAACTGCTAGCTTTTTTGTCAATGGGCATTTATAATACCCGCCAACTTGATTCTTGTCATATATATATATATATATATATATATATATATATATCTAGAAGCACATTGATGTTGCCTGGAAATGCAGGAGTCCAGCTATAAAATCAACATGACATCTGCAGAATGCCGACCATTGTGCACATAAACATAATTACCGCAAGCTTGTCCATTGACACAACAGCGAATTTCAAGAAAGAAGGATTAGTCATTCCAGTACCAAGGCACTACAAAGGAGCCAGTTGCTGTGGCAATGACTTTGTCACCTGGGAGTCGATAACGGTTGAGCACCTGGAGATAACAATGCGATTAATCTGCAACTAATGTGCCGACCTGCTCCGCCATACTGTCCATGGCATGATCCCATTGTATTATGAACACTAAGTGTAGAGAATAAAACAACTAGGCACCAGGACATTAATCTGCTGTGACGTGAGCCTTCTGTGCCTCTGCATGTCAGGTCCTGTGTCCTCTAAGGTCACTGAAAACCCCTGGAGAGGCCTCAACACATTCAACCACATACTAGCTGTCTGAACACTTTCCGCAAAGTCTGGCGTGATCTCGTACTCCTCATCGTCCAATGAAAGCGGGACGCCATTCCTACAGTTTGGCAGATTTTATGTCTCCATGAAACAATACGGCATAGTTTACATCAAATATTAATCAGCTTTAATGCCATGTTGTTTTTCATGCATAGGTACCTCATTAACACAAGTTAATAATGATTAGTACTGTACCTTTTTGATAAATTCCCATGTGCCTAATCGACTTCTCTTTGAAATTAATGTTATGTATATATTTATAAATTAGCTATTTTGAGTATTAAAATACACATGTACTTATTCTTTTTGACATCAAATATAAACTAGTGATGGGCCCTTTCGAAGCACTTCTTCGTGAAGCTTTGAAACTTTTGTGAATCAGTTGTTTGAAACAGTGGTTCAAACTGCCGAAGTCACATGATTTCAGTTAGCGAAACGTTTCGAAATTCCAATGGTTTGCCGTTTGGGACGATCTCTGTAAACCCGTGAGTTGCCCCCCAGCGGCGAACCACTGAACAAGCATCTATGGTTTTTTCCTCGATCTCAGATGAGTTTCATCAATTTTGTAGACATTTTTAATGAGAAATTTGTGTAATTAAAAGGATAAGAAGTAGTTAATAGTCTCTTACTGGCCTCTATATACAAGCTCTCCAGAAAACAAACAAAACAAGCCCTGCAAATTAATATAAAATATTTTTAAAAACAATATTATACAGAAACGTCATTTTTAATGGTATTTTATTGCATTTAATGTATTATACTTTCAATAAAACATTTGCAATGGGTTTTTAAAAGCTGTTTTTATGCATGTTTTAGCCGGAATTATTGTTGCATTTACACACTTTTGACCAGCAGGCGTCAGTAGCGTGTGGTGTTTCGAGCGCTTCGAAACAGTGAATCATTTTGCGAAGCAATTGCTTCAACTGATTTGAAGCTTCGAAAAAGGTTAGTTTCTCCCACCAATAATAAAAAAAAGCAGTACATATTTTAAATGCGCAAAACCATGAAATGAAACTCATGAAACTCCAGTCAACTCTGTTGCATTGGTGCTACTTACATGTTAAGCATGTGCCCTAAATCACATGACTTGCTAGAAGTGACATCATTTCCTCGGAGGAAAATAAACTCCAAGAACAAAGAATAAGTCAAAAGGTCTGCTTCCTAACCACTGAAGAGCTTCATTAGCTTAAAATGTCCAACTTGTTATACATTGTATTGTAGAAATATCAAGTAACAGGGTGGACAAATTTACTAAACCACATGTGAAAAATTATGTCAGGATTATTGGGTTATACAACATAAGACCTGAAGTCAAGAACATGATTTAATATCAATGAATTAACCTAAATGTATTAATTTATACAAAAAGTCATTTTATTATGGGTTAAATTGGGTAGAAATAGCTCTTTACATCAGGTTACCACATTTTACAGTGTGTAAATTGTGTTTATGTCTCTCAAACCCAACTCAACCCTGTTGCACTGGTGCTACTTGGCCTTTAAAGTCTTAAGCATGTGCCCTAATTAAATCACATGACTTGCTATAAGTGACATCATTTCCTTGGAGGGAAAGGGACTTAATGGGGTAAAACATAAAATATCAACCCTGTTGTTTCAATTTATACTAGACATGAAAATGGTTTGTTGGTTTGTTTGTCTGGTTGTTTTTTTAATAGATTTTATAAATCCATTAAAATTCTTCCTAAGTGTTAATCTTCAGATAGCGTGTTGCTCTTTGATAGTTGGCAATGGGCTTCATTAGATTAAAAACATCAATCTGGTTAACTAGACCAAAAGACTGCATCACTCAATCACACTACATATATGAAAGCTTGTTTCCACCATGGGATTAAAAAAATAAAAATACTAATTGTGTCTTTTTATCCCACAATTGCAAGATACAAAAACAAGATATATTTTTTCCCCTCAGATGGGGGAAAAAGAATGTATTATGAGAAAAAGTTGCAATGAACTTTTTTTTTTTTTTTTTTTACCCCATGGCAGATTTACATATAAATACATTAATTTGTACCAACAAAACTCATGGGCAGGAATAGCTCTTTATGGTATTATGGTAAACTGTGGGTTACTACTTTTTACAGTGTACTAGCCTGAGCTTGACCAAAGTGTTTTGCTAACAGACAGACAATTTCATCCTTAAATTTTTTTTCCAACAAACCTACTTAGTCCAAAATCCACCAAACTGTAGGAGTGACCCGGTACAAACAAAAACCCAAAGACAAAAACGAAACCAAAGAAAGAGGATACAGATGAAGAGAAATTAGAGAGGACAAAGCAATCGTGACGTAAGCGTAAAAGTCAAGGAGACACTTCGAGGTTGCTGCTCTCTTTTTCTGTAGCTTGACAAATGATATCTGAGTGCCTTTAGCTGTTGACATTTCCAAAGGCGAGTCTTTGAGATGCCACAGTGAAAAGCCTGATGGTTAAAGAGTAATTTACTCCTCTTACATCAGAATGGGAGACTATTGATTGGACAGTCAGGTAAAAGTATGATTGCTACTGACCCTTGGAATTGAGGTGAGGCCCAATGCTAACAGCAACGCCTCTTCATAGTATATTAAAATCTGCAGCTCTTTGAGAAAACGAACAGGGTCAAGGAAAATTTCCAATACGAGCCATGTGATTACCGTAAGTAGCTTTTAATTCCAGTAACATAAACTGTACTTCTTTTGTAAAGAGGGAGCAAATTACAGTCTGAGAGAGCATTATTAGTGCAGATAGACCCAGATCGGCTTCAGAAACGCACAGCGGCATCCATGTGGCAGAATGGGTCTGTCACGAGTGAAATGCAGTCCTCGTATCAGACAGAGACGCATAAACAAGCATGACACTTGTGGTATGGGAATCCGAAAACTCTGACTGACAGTGCTCTGTCGTTCGGATTAGAGACATTCATTTCTTCCTGAACTCAATTACATTTTACAAAGGCTGACATCCCCAGTTAATTGCAGCCTTTCCACATGAGGGAATTATTTGCACTTCTATATTCCCTGCCCATGTGTGCTCCGTTCCAGCTGCGGCGTCCCCGTCTCCTATTTGAAAAATATTACAAATGACTTTGATTTAAAAACACTTCTGGAGCCTGAGAGGAGGAGCTCCGTTTAAATAGTTTCGAGAGCGTCTTTGAGAGCACTGTGCAAATCATTTTGATGACATTTAGCAGCTGGACTGGATGATCCCGTTTCTCTCTGCAGTCCTCCAGTCGGATCCCTAGTGACAGGATGGTAAAAATAAAACAGCCAGGATGGAGTGAGAGGGAAAGGTGTGCTGAGAGTTTTGAATACAAAGAGGAGGGAGCTGGGAGGATCACCTCTGGCGGTCTAGTAATGTGGAGAAGCGCTCAAAACTGTCTGAGAGCAGCATAGAGATGGGGAATGATGGTTCTCCACGTTGGTTTATTCTGCTTAATGCTGGTTGACTAAGGGGGTCTCAATGGTTAAGCTATAGTTATGAAGGTCTAGAAGGGAAAATCAAGACAAAGCTGGTGACTAGGACTGTGCAAAAGATATATCTTGTATAATTTACTGAATAAAATGAAAGTTTAATGTTCAACTACAGTACACAAAATATATTATGCAAAACATAAATTATGCTTTGTAGCTAAATGTATTCAAAATGTAAAAATTAAAATAAATAAAATACAGTATATACAAATATAAATATACACATTATTTATATGCAGAATATACAACAAAAGTTGTAAATGAAAGATGCCATAGATTCTTGTAAGCAATTGTGAGTGATTGAGCAACTAAATGAAAATGTATTACAGTTTAATTCAATATAAAGGCAATTAGCTTAACTTTAAAGTGCTTTTTTCTTTCACCCACTATAGTGCATCTTTGTAATTTCATAATTACTCCTGTTGTCTTTGACATATGATTAAAGTGAATGCACTGACAAGCATTCAATAAACTTCAGTGTCATTTCTACTGCACTTAACTTTAAATGTAATATCAAATAACACACTATAGTTAAAATTATACTGAAGTACACATGCTTTATTATGTTAGTTAACACATCAGAATAGGTGTATTACATTAAAGCACGACAAATAATTAATAAAACATAATATGTGACCCTGGACCACAAAACCAGTCTTAAGTCGCTGGGGTATATTTGTAGCAATAGCCAAAAATACATTGTATGGGTCAAAATGATCAATTTATCTTTTATGGCAACAATCATTAGGATATTAAGTAAAGATCCTGTTTCATGAAGATATTTTGTAAATTTCCTATTGTAAATATATCAAAACTTAATTTTTGATTAGTAATATGCATTGCTAAGAACTTCATCTGGACAATTTTAAAGGCGATTTTCTCAATATTTAGATTTTTTTGCACCCTCAGATTCCAGATTTTCAAATAGTTGTATCTCAACCAAATATTGTCTTTTCCTAACAAACCATACATCAATGGCAAGTTTATTTATTCAGATTTCAGGTGATGTATAAATCTCAATTTCGAAAAATTGACACTTATGATCCAGGGTCACATATATTTATACACACACACACACACACACATATATATATATATATATATATATATATATATATATAAATAAATGTTTTAGAAAAAAATAGTCATGAAAGTGCACTCTCTTTAGATTTTACTATTATTTACTAGATTATTACTATTTGTTTTTAATGTAATATTTCAAAATATATTTTATTTCATTCAGCTACATTTTTAAAAATACTTTTAAGATTTGAAGTACACTAATAACACATTTTTTGAATGTGTTTAAATCAGTGATGCGTTTAAAAACATTTTAGAGCACATTCAGACTCGGAAGTCACAAGACAAGGAAGGATTGTTATGAAAATGTTATGAAATGTTACCTTTTACTACCTGATTTAACCCATAAAAATGCTTTTGTTGGTACAGATTGATGCATATAGGCTGGTTCAGTGATATTAAATAATATTATTTTCAGTATGTGCTCCTTCCGTAGAGAGGTGAGACTCCCTGCTCCCTTCTGAAGGGCAGTATAATCTAACATTGCCCCCTTACTGTTATTGTCATACGCATTAGGTGGCTAAACCCGATTAGGATTAGGATGATCTCGCTGGATAACAATAATGTGGCGTAAGCCGAGGAACAGATGAACAGATATCCATGGCTCGGATCCATCACAACAACACGACACCTTTTGCCACATCTGGACTGTGCTCTAATTCGTCTGCTTGTTTCTCACCTCTATTTCCCTTCAGCGGCTATCAGTGACATCACTGAGGCATTATCCTCACACTTCCCATTAATGCCACTGTTTGTATTACCTTATTCCAAGCAGGAACGCAAAACAACATGCCCAGATGGCTTACACGTTTTTATGGTCCTCACCGCCTGTTTTGAACATTTTCCGAGCGCTAGTGCACAACTATGACAAATATTTATAATGCCCACAGCAAATCACTTAACCTAAATAGGTTCAAGAACTGCTCCTATGATTAGATCCAGACTGGAGCATTGTACTACTGGCCAATATGGCGTAGCTTTGCTCTACATGGTGGCTGAATGGCAAGCTGAATTGGATATGGTCACATCTGCTAAGCCCCAATAAACTCTTTGTGCTCCTTTAACAATTCACTGCCATAGTTAGCAGATGCGTTTCATGTGCGGTAAGCCAGCCGTATTCTGCTTTATCAGCAGCTGGGGTGAGCAATTCAGCGTCGGCGATGTGTCATACTAATAAAGGGACGGTGTGTCACAGCTTTTCAGTTCCTGTAGGGCTCAGAGTGAATGGGCTTCCTACCAGTCTATGGCACTCTTGTTATTAAACACGGCAATCTTTCAGACTGACATGTCCTGTGGGGACTTTGGCTTCTACTGTATGCTGAAGGGCTGCAAGCTGTTCTCGGTGCCAGCACATATACACATGCGTAGTTACTGTTTTTATGCTAGTCTAATTTAGGTCATTTTAGATATTACAATTTAATTCGTGGAAATATAGTTTTAGATTTAATTAAGATGGATAGGTACAGTAAAAAATGGTTCGAGTTCCTTTTAATTGTGGGAACTAAATACTTTAAACTGACTTTCAAAACAATTATTCTTAAATTAAACTAATTATATTTGACGACCCTAGCTGGCAAGCTACATGCTAAGCTAAGTCAGTTATTATCAAGTGGATCTTAGCTACATTACGCATCATAAGTACTCTTTCTGTATAACACGCTACAAAGTAGCTAGCAACAACATTTTATGGGTCCATATCTTTGAAACAGACAAGTAACAGATTATATAATTATAACTCAATCAGAGCAGTATTTCTCTGGCTCAAAACATAGGTTTTGAATGAATAAATCTTGATTATAGTGACATAATCAGATCAATTTATCTTAAACAGACACAGTCCATTTACACTAAATACAGCTAAACTCAGAAGTATAGTGATGAACTACAGCGATTAACTAAATATACTGCTATAAAAAGATGCTAATTGCCGCACTGGGACTTCCGCATACAGACTTGAATTAGTCTTCCCAGCGTGACATGTATGAGACAGAGAGAAGAGCATTTTAACTATTTTAATTGATTATTTTTCATGTTTTCGGAGACATGCATGTGCGACAGTGTGATATTAAAACAGTGATATATTGCTAATGCATAAATACCACTAATTGTTGGAAAAAGTAGCTTGACTGCTAAAGTAGCTTCAATGTAAAAAAAAAACCCTGCTCTGTTATTAAAACATATGAACTACTGAAATGCTAATGAAAAATGTAGTTGAGTTAGCAGCATTGCTACTGTATTTCACATATGAAATAGGGCAAAAAAGAGTTGTTTTCAACAACAAGGTGTGTTTTTCAGGTTTTACTATCATCGTGGGGACATTTAGTCCGTGTAAAGGTAGTAAAACATTTCACACACTGTCCACTAAACCTTTCCAGATACGTGTTTCAGCCTTAAAGTGATAGTTCACCCAAAAATGAAAATTCTTTCATTAATTACTCACCCTCATGTTGTTTCAAACCTATAAGACCTTCATTCAGGATATTTTTGATGAAATCTGAGAGCTTTCTGACCCTGTGTAGACAGCAAGAGAACTACTCTGCAGTGAATGGGTGCCGTCAGAATGAGAGTCCAAACAGCTGATAAAAACCTCACAACAATCCATAAGTAACTTCAGTCCATCAACTAATGTGTGTTTATATGAGTTCTCTATCCATAATATTGCATAATATTGCTTTCTCCAAAAGTCCATCCCCTGTTGTCCTCTTTCTGTTTTTAGAGACTTATTCACTGGAGAAAGCATATTATGGATTATGGACTCGTATTTTGGCCAGAAGTGATGGTTTGAAGTTAGAAACATCGTAATGATGGATCTGTTTCTACAAGATGTTAATAGATGGATTGGATTACTTGTGGATTATTGTGATGTTTTTATCAGCTGTTTGGACTCTCATTCTAACGGCACCCATTCACTGCAGAGGATCCACTGATGAGCAAGTGATTTAATGCTAAATTTCTCCAAATCTGTTCCAATGAAGAAACAAACTAATCTACATCTTGGATGGACCTGAGGGTGAGTACATTTTCTTTAAATTTTCACTTTTCAGTGAACTATTTCTTTAAACAAGAACAGAATAGCAATGACACTTTTTAAATGTAACAAGAGCGACTCTAACAGTGTGAGAATGAGTGTGTGTGTGTGTGTGTGTGTGTGTGTGTGAACGACTACATGTCTAAGAGTAAAATCTGAAGGGTAATGGGAGCATTAGTTGCTAAGGTTAATGCTCGCCATCAAACTTTAATTAGCGAAATTACAGGAAATGATAACCAAATTAAAAACGGCAAACTCTTACACACATTACTTCAAGATGTGAAGGAGGGTCTAATGAGACCACACCAAATAAAACCCACAAAACAACAGCTTAGAACTTGGATCTGTGCCACTGAGCTGCCCACGGCCTGTCATTAAATCATGAGGTTATAGACTCTGCCAGCAATGAGTGAACCTGAATATAACGTTAGGTCTGATTGACTGTGATAAATGCTGCACATACTGTTGGCTTTTGCCTCAAAGTCTGAAAAAAAAAAAGTCCATATTTTTGAACCTTTCACCCTCAGCACTGAGGCTAAGTAGATCTGTGGCATGTGGCGGAAGCGTTTGTCTTAAATGAGTACCAGATGACTGAACGACAGATTTACTGTCACAACAGAAATACTTCCCTATGTTTCATGTGGACTGGAGTTAGTCTGGCATCCTGCCCACCCCTTGGTGCGTGTCTGCCCGCCCCACCGCTTACGCAGGACCGCCCCGTAATGCTCCGCAATGGACCGTGATGACTAAAGGCACATGTACATGCCTAAGGGGTCTCCTGGTGGGACAAAGTAGCCCCTAAATTGACCAAATCAAAATCACAAACGTCAAAAGCCTTATTATTATCACAGGAGGGCAACAGGACATAAGACAGAAGCGCCACATGTCCCCTGGAAACCATGGCAACATTTTCATCTGACTACTTCGTGCATTCAGTCACTGTGACCAAGCACCAAATCTCCAAAAAAAGCCTCTTTGTATGACTTTCTCATCTTTTTCTACACATCCATTTACACACCTGTAGCAACCATTATAACTGGAAACTGGACACAACTTGCCACCTTTAAAAATATCGTACATTAAACGATAAAAAAAAAGTAGGCCTACTCATTTACTCGCCGTTAAGTTGTTCCAAACCTGAATTACTTACTTTCTTCAGTGAAACACAAAAGAAAAAAGGCTTTTGTGCTTTCGTTTATATATTGAAAGTCAATGGGGTAAAATGGAAAATGGATAAAAGCGAGGCATTTTTTAAAATGCCTTCTATTGCTGGATGTTTCACAGAAACAAGGTTATAGTTAAAAGACCATAAAATTTTTTACCCGAAATAAAATAAAATTTTACACATTTATAATTTTTAGTATATAAACTAGTGCTGTCAATTGATTAAAAAAACTAACTAATCAATCGCACTTTTTTTCTGAAATTAATTGCGATTGATCCAACCTAACATTAAAGTTTTTAAATATACTTTTATATTGCAATAATTTCACATTCAATCTTGCCATCTTTTTTAATGTCTGAAGGCAAGTATCACTGATACCAACTCTATGAATTATTTTCCTAATATTTAACCACTGACTATAGACATTCAACATTACAGTATAATTGAGAGATTCATTTTTACTGACAACATCTCATCCGACCACAGTTCACTGTTGCTCCGGTACCATTTCCGTACTTGTTTAACTTGCAGCTGGTGCTCAGGTGAAGTTGAGCACGCATCTGAAAAGTGTCGGGTTTGATGTGGTCGTAAAGACGTTCTGCAACTAGGCCTAAATAAATGCAATTCTTTAGCGTTAATTGCGTTAAACTGAAAAAATAAATAAATAAATAATCACCTGCGCTAATTTTGACACCACTAAAATTTGTACTAAAATAACTAAAGTACAACTGAAATCTAATTAATAAAAACCATACGGACTTATTAAAAATAAATAAATTTAATTAATAAAAAATAAAAACAATGAAAAAGTTTGTTCAAATCAAGAACGATAACTTTAACGATAACTGTAATAAAGATAATAATATATATTAATTGAGAACAATATTGCGAAGTAACAATGAATAATAAAAACAGCCTATCAGAATCCATCCTGCTTTAGAGTGCTACATAAGTGTGCTTATAAAAATCAAAACTCTATTTGATACACGCTGGTGTGAATTGTTATAGTTATTGTTTCTGGCGTAAACGGGTGTCAAACGATGAAAAAATTGTCATTTTTGCGTGAACTGTCCCTATCAGGCAGTGGCATCTGGCAATCGGTCGCATCTGCAGTTAAACAAACAAACGCACACATTTTAATTAGCTAATAATTTTCAACTACTGCCCGAATGTTACCTAATTCACCTAACTGATATTCACAAGCCAGGTTGACAAGGTTCATAATGTGCCCCTTCCACCACTTTTCAGATCGCTCCTGCTTGCAATAAATGTTTAGAGAGAAATGTGCAGACGGTGGAGTCCACTCAATACATCTGCAATGAGGTGGCTGGCAAGATGCCATCTTAAACAAACCACAATGGCTGTGTTTGTCCTGACCTGGCATATTCCAACCCCCCCCCATGAAAAACACTGCCGTTGAGCCCTGAAGGCCTACAGCCACTTCCTTTCAGACCACACAAAACGTGGATCTGCGGGCCACCCCTGCCGCCCGTGGGCCTGAATAGACTCAGTGAGCCGGCACTGACGACGGGCCGAACGAAGTGGCCGCCCGCAGGGAGGGGTTACACACCACGCCTGGGGTGCTGTCACATCAGCCCGTAAAGAAAAAATTATAAAACCAACCAAACATACCCATACAGTACATGAATTATATACAAAACTATATGCAAGTCTTCCAGGAAAAAACTGTAAAGAATAAATATTTCAATAATTTTTTCATCTCTCCGGACCTCAGTAAAAGACTAAAATCATAGTGGATGAATGAGACGTTGAATATACGAGTTTCGCTTTGTTACAACAGCCATTTTCCAGGCGGAGGCTGTAATAAGGTGTTTATGGAAACAAGGGGCTATCGTAAGCCACTGCGCTCTGCATATTACAACATCACACACACGCACTCCCAACGCCAGCGAAATACCAGTGAAAAGCTTTTCACATGGGTATACTATCATCACAAGCTTGCTTTCTAAGATCTACCTAATTACAGAATGAATGGCAGGCATCCTGTAGCTAATTTATCACGTCTCTACCTCACTCCTTAAAAACAATATAAGATTTTCTTATGCTGCATTCTATTCAGAGATGGATGTGTGACATTCATGCTAAACATTTGCGAACTTCAAACATAATGGAGTTGCGTTGGCTAACGCTCTGTGTATCAGCAAACAAAATGGCGGTGCTACTGTTAGCTTTGCAGTTGTTTGAATGTCAACAAAGTCTGCTAGCAACTAAATTGTTATGCTGGCCTAGCCAGGGATTATTTTTATTTTTATGCCAGATTAGTTGTAGTTTCATGTATTTTAGTGAATGCATTTATTTGCTTAAAAAATCATTAAAGGGATGCCTTTTAACCCTTTCACACGTGAGTTTAAAATATTCTAACTGAGCCCCCAGCGTAAGTTTTTTTAGGCGACCGTTATTTTAGAATGTATAGCCTTATTGTTTCCATGGCGACGCGTCATGCTTGTCATGTGACACACCGCAGCCACAATAGCGCTGTGTGACACATTGATAGCTTTTATTTCGTTTTTCCTTTTTTGATTATTAATATTCACAAACATACTCACTATATTATGAAATATCTGATATTCCGATTCTGAAATATGTGGAAGTAAATGTATTTGGTAGTTTAAATACTTTTATAATGACCGTGTTAGTTGATCTATACCGGGTGATGGGCGCCGCCATGTTTGTTCGCGCTGAATCCCAGCTGTGGGATTAACAACATGTAAATTCATCCTCTCCTCCCGAAACACGTTAAAGTAAGTCTCCGGTTAAACTGGGAGAAGAGCAGAGTGAACTTCAAAGTTATCTACGCAATCTGTATATGATATCAATAAAACATCTTGTCAGATTATATTTGTAAGGATCATTATTGCTGCTTCCATAGTCATCAGCGTGTATTTTACAAACTATAAATGTATGGTTTTTCTTGTACTTATGTGTATTTAAATGTCTGAAATCTAAAATAAGCATTATGTGGTTGAAAACACTGAATATTTGTGATAATATCACAAGCGCTCAGCGCGTGCGATCTGGCTCCGCGCCAGCCAACGCGCGAAAGCAGATTTGAATTCAGCAGTTGATGACGTGATGCACTGAGCGTTCTAATCACACCGGTGTGATCGTACGCTCCAGGGACCAGCCAAGACTGATCACACCGGTGTGATCGTACGCGTTAAAGGGTTAAAAGAAGCATGATTAATTGTATTGAATGTCCAATTGTAATGTACTTTAAAAATACACTGCAAACTGTATTTGCAGATATAATAATAAAATTAATAAAGGCCACTTACTTAAAGAGAGTATATTTTCATGACAATGCTTCTTAGCACACTTAAAAGTGTTCTCTGTAATAATGTCAAATTACAGTTAAAGTTTTAGACAACAAAATTATGACATTACATATAAGTCCTTCTTAAGTGGCTCAAAAAGCACTCTTATTACATTGAATTTACATTTTAATTTAAATTGTAATACATTTTAATGTAATTGTAAATAACATGCAATTAACTGTCTGAAAACATCACATTTAGTATAGCCTATTCTTTTAATGTACTGTACAGTATATTATTTCAACAATAAGTACTCTTTTTAAGTACGCTAAATGCATTTTCTTTGTTCTCAAGGAAAATGAAACTTCTGTCATAATTTACTCACCTTCACGTCATTCAAAACCTGTACTCTATTATTACTTTCTTCTGTGAATCACAAAAGAATATATTTTGAAAAATAACTAGCTCCATATGAAGAAAGTCAGTGGATTCTAATGTTATTTTGGGCCCCACTGACATTCATTGTGGACATAACAGTTAAAACATTCTTCAAAATATATTTTTGTCATATAGGTTTGGAACAACATGAGGACAATGACATTTAAAGTTTAATTTCTGGTTATCTTTTTTACTGTTTACTTCTCCCTCAGCACCACTATCATTCACCCGCATCCCTGCAAAATCACAGTTTTAGATTTCTAGACCCAAACGAGTTTCCAATTTGGAAGTCCAACTTCAAATGGAGTTCTAATGCGGCTGTTTCTTCACCTGAATGGAACGCAGCATTAGCTGGTATTTTAAATGCGGTAGCATGCCAGACATTTACATGATAATATGCAAAAATGTTTGAAAATTAAACCACATATATTAACACCAGGTGTGAGGAGAATTTAATGAGTTAGATTGTTAGTTTTTGACAGTTTCCAATGAAGCTTTAAGCACAAACACTCTGGTAAAGAGGGTAAAATACAAGCTTGTAGGAGTGGTACACTCAAGAGACAACTTCAGTCATCGAGTCCAAAGATTTTTAATGCCTTGTGATCACAGAACGGCAGCTCTCCCCTGCCATTTTTTTTTCAAAGACAAGATCGAAGCGACTGCAGGAAATTTTAACTTCCAATTTTCCCCATGTGCCACAGAAAGGAAACTCCATGGGCCAATATTAGTTTGTAAAAGGATGAATAAAACACTTCAACAGCTAAACGCCACAATACTTTTTCAGATGTCTTTCATACGCCTCTCCAGTAGATTTACTGAGATGTCATAAGGGTTCTCGTGAGAGGAATATGGCAAATTACTATTAAAAAATGTGAATAACAAAGGTGTTAAATAAAATTTCAGCAGATGCAATGATATTCAACGAGGTGGCAGCGATTGTTCAGTGTATTAAACTACGGCGCATTAGGTATGCATCATTAGGCGGACTCCTCACCTGTGTCCGCTCAGAGCGTCTGTCTTCAGGTTGGTCTGGATTCACCTTGGACTACAATCTCAGGCCCACAGCACGCAGAAAACAGTCTCCACAATAATACAGCCGGCCTGATTTCTTCTCCCCCACCTCCTACTGACTCAAATGTGTTTCCTCATGCAGACATGATAACCACTTTCCAATTTCAACTTCATCTTCAACCACCAATTTCAGCCAGCGTGGCTGTGACTGCAATATGAATCCCTGCATATATACAGGACATTACAGGCTCATACAGGGCTGGCCGCAAATGAGAGCGAGAGAGAGACGGGGGAGCGGATAGAGGCCAAGACATTGCTCACTCCCAGCTGCCTGTTATTTATTTCCGTTTATTATTTAATAAGCTTTAATTGACCCTTGACCCCAAACAGGAGTATGAATCGGTCTATCTCCTGGACGCAGTCCCGTTCCCGAATCCTTGTGGCAAAGTCAAGGAGGGCTAAATCTGGAGAGACCTGAGAGCATGTCGCATGGGTTTAGAGAATACACTACAGGCAGAATTAGGGCTGATTGTGATTGAATGGATCTTGATGACTCCTGACATTTCAGTGGAGTTCTTCAATCACACGCTGCCGTTGTTCAGGTTTATGCCAGTGCATTTACACTCATGCACTTCAAAAAGGCATATATTACGCAGAAGCGTGCACACACACTCATAAACAAACAGACGCAAGTGATGACGACTATGCCAGCTCAAAAAAGCAAGCGTCTCCTTCATGGGCCTCATTTGTTAATCAATGTTGAAAATGACACTTTTTGTGGCTGCACATACGCGATTTTGCTCTGCCACGGACTGAAAAATATGTGGAGAAAAAGCTTGGAATTAATAAATGAACTAGTATTTTACACTGAATGTAATTTAGTGTAGAAATTTTCACTCAGAAATTGTAAATTTCATTAGTTCAAAGAAACAGCAAATGATATTGAATTAAACAACTAAAATAGACTAAAATAGTTTTCTCTTTTTTTGGCAAAATGTACTCCAATAAACTCCAAAGTGTACTTAAAAATCAATCAATCAATCAATCAATTAGTCAATCAATCACACATGCATACATAATGCATAATTCCATATTAATAATTATTTAATATTAATAATATTATTAATCTAAATTTATTATACACTGTAAAAAATATTTTTGAATTTTATAAATAAAAATACATACATTTTAATTGACTAGTCAAACTAGTTTTGTAAGTAGTTAAAATTATATTATATTATATTATATACAATAGATACATAGATAGATTTGTTATTAATAAGTTTAGCTAGTCAGTTAATTAGATAACTTTTAGAATTCCCCTGATCTGCATGAATGAAAAATGACTGTGTCCTCCAATGTACAAATGAATGTCCTGGCTGGATCGGTCCTGCAAGATCTGTTAACATCAGCCTCGGAGAACAAAACATCTCAGCAGTGAAAAATGTGGCTGCTTTTGTCTCTCAGGTTGCAGGAGCTATTACAGCAGTTTCATTCAAAAGCTTTTAAATCTCACAATGCACTGTATTACAGTTTTATATGCAGTGTGTTGCTCTGAGCCTGTTATTTCCACACTGGATGTATTGAAAGCATTGAAATACTGCCTCATTAAATGGTAGACAGGCACACAGCGAAGAGAATGGCCTGGGCGAAACAGCCAGACTGACTTAAACAGAAGAGCTGCAGTGCTGACAGATGTGTCCACTGACAGCAGTTCACACTGCACTTCTCTACCTACTAACTCTCTCTCCATGACTGGATTGTGATTCTTCACTAGTGTTAAGGCCGATAAATGATTACTGTGGTTCGCTGGTGAATGCTAATGCTTTACTAAAGCTTCAAAGGGACCATTTTCCACGCTTTTGTAGCGTTTTATTCTTTCCTTGAATCAGCGGCGTAACCCCAATAGACACTGAGGGGGATGTTTCTCTCTGAAATTCAGATTAGCAGCCAACTAACATTTTTCAATGGTCAATTACATTCGAGACTTATTATGTGGCTAGTTTCCCTCAAGTTGACTTATAATGTCTTAAATCAAAAACTGTTGTAATTTATTGTAACATGACTTTGCTTCAAAGATAACAATCTCGAATAAAACACCCATGCGATTTTATTTCTTAATGATGACAATTTGGCTTTGTCTGTTAAATGTTTAACAAGTACGATCACACTGAAACATTCAAATCTGTGTTTGTGCTTCACAAATAGTTCTTTCAACCATGCAGTATAGTTACTTCAGTCTTACAAAATGTGAATAAATCACAGAAGTACTGGGATACACGTATACACACAGGAATGTCTACAGTAGGATTACATTTGAGTATATCAGAAAGTAACTTGATGCTTCAAATAAAAATTGTATCATTGCATCATCTCACCAGTAGGTGGCGACAAGCAATTGTTAAAAAAGTATTTTTCATTGAATCATTCATTCAAGAGATTCCTTCAATAATGCTGATTCATCCAGCAACACAACTCAAGTTTTTGAGTGAGTCATTTAATCATTCATTCAAACCTTTAAAAAATAATAATAATATATATTTTTAAACAGACTGCAGATTTTTATTAGTTGTCTATTGAGAACTGTGGGAGAATTAAATGAGATTCTCAGTTTATCAGTCAATCAATACTCACCTGTATGATTTTTTTTCTTCTGCAGAAAGCAAAATATAATATTTTGAAGAAGTCAGTGGTATTCAGAAGAGTTATGGTTAATTAAAACTAAAGCTATGACCATTGACCAATTATTTGGTTTATTATTAAATTAAATTAAATTAAATTATTATTATAATATTCGTTTTGTTTTAAAATTTAAATAAAGCAGAAATAAATATGTATTAGATGACTAACTTAAAAAAAATTGAAAAGTTGCCATGGCAAACAACTAAAATAAACAAGTTGAAGTGGTAAAATTACTATTTAAAAAAAAAACTATTAAAAACGACAAAAGCACATAACAACATGACTAAAAACTTAAAATAATATGATAACTGAACTTAAACATATATATAGAAATGATAAATACTATATAAATACAATAGCAATGAACCCCATTGATTTTTCATTTTTGATTGAACTATGCCTTTAGGACTTCTGTATCTAAATGACCTCTGTTATGATTAGCTACAGTAATCATCACATACCAGCATAATTCACACCGTCAGAAAGGAAATTTGCTAAATAACTTTTTTTTCGGTGTTGACAATCCAATCGAAACACGGTGCGGGTGTCTTTATATCACTGTATTTCTGAAGGAAACCGACTGTCTTCAGAAAATTTTGGATGTCATTTTCATTTCATCTTGCATACAATGTCTCATAAAGCAGCGTTTGTGAGAGGAGCGCTAATTTGTGTACAGCGTTACCGGGGAAACTGCTATTTCTCCGTGCTCTAAAAGCGCCTCCTGCTGGCAGAGAATGAATTTGCATATACGCCGCAACAAAGTCCAAGTCTGTGGGAAACACTGGTAATGTAACAGGCATTATTTGTTTTCCGTGCCTTTCTGAATACGGATTCACGATTCAGGCCAAAGGGCGTCACGTAATTTTATGTCTTATGTTACGTTACATTTTATGTCATGTTACGTTATTTTATGTTACATTTTCACTGTCTTTTTGGCTTGTTGTTTCTGATTGCACTTTAACCCCAAGGGGGAATCCAGATCAAATCCCAGAAGGGAAAATCTAAACAAAATAAAGTTTGAACTTGTTTTGAACAATTTCTTTGTCATCTGCAGATTGATTTTAAGTGTGGGGGGTGGGGGGGGGACGATTTAAATCGTAAATCGGATTTTTTGTGAAAAAATCTGGGATTTTTTTTTTTAGGCCATATCGCCCAACCCTATAACACACACACAAAAACTACATCAAACACCCATGTGGAATAGCTTGACAAATAACATCATGGTTTAGTAAGCTGCAGCCAATCAAATAAACATCTACGATTAATCAGTTAAAACTGCTGCCTACTGAGAGCCAGATGAGCGTATTTTCCATTTCATGTATTGTGATCTCTCTCTCTCCATTTCCTCCAAGAACAGGAGGGCTAACTGAGCGTGCCTGTGTCAACGTACGTGTCTGTGAGCAATCCAGTTTCAACGACGCTTGCAATATAGCTACCAAATAGACTCGGACTAACTGCAATTAGCAGGATATCACATTTATGAAAGTCTTTTTAAGGATACGGGGAAGAAAACAGGATCAAAATTGATTTGATTCATTAGAGCCGTGTCATGGCTTCTGTCTCTGAACTACAGCCACTCGCTCTCGTTCACTAACTGATATCAATGACTGCCCTGTCATCTTGTAAGCATATGAATAAATAAACTGTCACAGAGAGAGCTATACGAGATAATGGTTATGAGCGTAAATGTCAGAGAGAAAACAAACCCCATGATGCATTGTGTTGCTTCGGGGCAAAAGATGCTCAAAACATTCGAAGGGGGGTGACTAATACACCTGTGCTTCAGCCAGGTGTAAATCATCTGCTACACTTTGTGTCTCGTTTTAACAGTGTTGGAGAAGCTGCTCCAAAAAGATCAACTACTGTACTCTAGATCGTAATGGGATTATGTTACTAAATGATGCTATGTTTTGACATTTCATTTGAGTAGTGTTTTTACTGAGCTTCAAAAAAGTCACGTTGCGTGTCATTGTTTATCGTCATGACAACACACACACACACACACACACACACACACACACACACATACACACAGACCCAAAGTCTGTAAATATGAGCTGTGATGTGAAAGGCAGCAGACAGGGGAAAAATATAAGCCCATTTCACACTTTTAAGAGCCCTTCAAAAAAGAATCTGTAACTGGCAAAATGCTGATTATATTATAATATTATAATGACGTATTTGTCAGTATTTGTTGCTTGAAAAAAAATATATACATCGTGTATATATATATATATATATATATTAGGTATGGCTGGAGTCTAAGGAGTCTTTTTCGTTTTCAAAATGATTTTCATGAAGTCCCTTTTCAGCACTGCTTTCCTTTGAATACTACAGCACTATGGCATAAGAAATTATGTATTAGTTGAGTTAGCTCGCAGCCTGGATTGAATGTGATGCGAAAAAGAGACTGAGCACTGTGAAAGAAAGCAAAAACGATAAACTGATAACGCATCTTTCTACTGTGTTGTCTTTGCTGGCAGCACACAACATAAAGTGTACTACGCAAGCAATCCTGCAGCTCACGAACGAATGACTCATGTGATCCAGTTTTTGACATGAACCAGTCATTAAAGACTCACAAATCAAACCAATCAAAAGTCTTATGACAATGTGTAGTTAAAGCTAAACAGTTGGTTTTGTTAAAGTAATAGCTTACCCAAAAATGAAAATTTGCTGAAAATGTACTGTAGTAAGCCTCAGGCCAAGATATAGATGAGCTTGTTTTTTTTCCATCCAAACAGATTTGGAGAAATTTAGAATTACATCACTTGCTCACCAATTGTGAGAAAGCAATTTTATGGATAGAGGACTTGTATTTTAGCTGGAAACAATGATTTGCAGTTAAAAATGTCTTGATGGGTTTGTTTCTTGCAAGTTTTTTGCTTCACAAGATGTTAACTGATGGACTGGAGTCATGTGGATTACTTGTGGATTATTGTGATGTTTTTATCAGCTGTTTGGACTCTCATTCTGACGGCACCCATTCACTGCAGAGGATCCATTGGTGGGCAAGTGATGTAATGCTACATTTCTCCAAATGTTCTGATAAAAAAAAAAAAAAAAAACTCTACATCTGGGATGGGCTGAGGCTGAGTACATTTTCAGCAAATTTTCATTTTGTGTGTGTGTGTGTGTGTGAACAATACCTTTAAATCAATGAATAATAAATAATAATAATAATAATAATAATAATAATAAAATAGTTTGAAAAATAATATAAAAATAGTACTGCTTTTGTTTAATATAATATTTTTGTTTAATTAATAAATATATAATATTCATTACTAAGGGCCCAATTATATTATAAATTGATCATTTAATTAATAACTGGAAAAAGGCTGCAAATGATTATTTTGATAATTATCTGTCAATTATGTCTTTAATTAAATCAGATAAAAATCCAAATAATGTTAATTATTGAATTGTAACAATTTAATAAAAATACTTGGTCGCAGTTTCCGTACCAATAGAGTTCAGTGGATCTTGCGACTACAGTTAGCTAACGATGCTTTGTGAAACACACCCCTGTAAAAAAAGTAAATACTCGCATAACTTTCTGACATTTACAGTTAAGGATACACCTGTGAAATGTAAGTTATGCACTGAGGAATACACGTCAAATGCTTTAAATAGCACACGTACAGTATCTGTCAAGCACCTGACAGCCACATTAAACTATTATAAGTTCGAAGTATTAAATATAAACATGTACTTTTCTGGCAGCAGCTCACTCTGTGCCTTTTGCTATACGTGTCCATAGAAATGCGTTATTTGCTAATGTAACGTGATTGTTGATTATTTTCATTAATGATTACAATTGATTAGTTGTTGCAGCCCTAAACTGCAAATCTCAACAGGAATAGTTATATTTATTACATTTTCCATCCACAGTTTCTGGTGTGGTTTAAATCCAAAATCTATCATAGTCGATTATGGTTCAGATTATTGTGAGATTAAAATGGTCAACCACAAACTCTGTTCTTCACAGGGTAAAAAATAAATAGAGTAATGCACGGCTTGTTACCCTGAGACCACTTCCTGTACCTTCAATCCTCCATTTCATGATAATACTGTGTGTGTGTGTGTGTGTGTGTGTGTGTGTGTGTGTTTGCGTCCTCATATGTGATCCCTAAAGCTTTTGTCAGTTAAACTCATCCAATGTGGCTGTCACCCAATCTCTTGCTCCAAGGAGCTTCATGCCTATTTTTATAAATGTTTTCATATTCATTAGTCTTGAGTGTCATTTCATGACTGCAGATCTTTAATACGACCTCACTGTAGGATGTTGTGTTCATCTCACAAAGAATAATTCACACAAACACAACAAAAGCCTTTTATTTCCTGTCCTGTCACATGTTTAGACTTCTCAAAACAGGGACGAAAACACTCCAAGTGCAAAAGCCA
Source organism: Tor tambroides (assembly GCA_021397915.2). NCBI lineage: Eukaryota > Metazoa > Chordata > Actinopteri > Cypriniformes > Cyprinidae > Tor > Tor tambroides. Next base: position 20,972 of record JAFVLL020024865.1, on the reverse strand, counting down.
TTTGTGTTCAAGAGATATCGTTAATTTAAGTGAGAATTAATTAGATTTAACTTTATCTCCTTGACCCACCGCATTATTCTACCTCATAACATCTCTGCTGCAAAGTCTTAATTGCAGGGAACAGTGCAGGGTGTGAGTGTTGGCTGTTAATGAGGGCAATCAGTGATGAAGCTTGTGAGGCCTCTGACAAACAGAGCTTGAGATTGGAGCTGCTGAATCATATGGACGCATAAAAATGATTGCAGACATGGCAACCAGACTGCCTCCCAAGTTGCACACTTTGAAAACTAAATTAGGTACTTTTTAAGAATATAATAAGCCAGTGCACTATTGTTGGAGCATTTGAGCCCATTACAAGGAAGCATTATATATTGCTTTATATAATGTTAAAAGCAATAGCTTTTAAGACTTTGGTGCAGTAAGGTTTTTTTAAATAAAAACTTTTAATACTTTTATTCAGCAAGGACACATTAAGTTGATCAAAAGTGACAGTTAAGACATTTGCAATGTTACAAAAGATTCTATTTCATATAAATGCTGTTCTTATGGACTTTCCATTCATCAAAGAATTTGGGGGGGGGGATGTATCATGGTTTCCACACAAAAAAAATGAAGCAGCACAACTGTTTTTAAACTGAAGAAATATTTCTTGACCATTAAATCAACATTTCAGAATGATGTGACACTGAGGACTGGAGTAATGATACTGAAAATTCAGCTTTGCATCACAGAAATGAATTACATTTTAAAACATTACAAGAGAAAACAGTTATTTTAAATTGTAATAATATGTTACAGTATTACTGTTTTTGCTATTTTAAATAAATGCAGGCTTGACTTCTTTCAAATTAATTAAAAAAATTTTTTAAGTATCACTACTTTGGAATCAAACTGATAATAAATTATATATTATATATAATATATTCAGAATAAAGTGCAGATTCAATTCTCTACTGACGGGTGGGTAGTCGTGTGCATATTTTCATGTATATTTGTGATTATACTGATTAATTCATTTCTTTTAATATTATTAGTAAAAAGTATAAGTATAAATATTTATTTAGATTTATTTTTTTAATAATTAATGGCAATTCATATATTATTCATGTGGCTTTTTAAATGAAGGATTGTGATCAGTGTAGCAAATTTGTTTTCAAAACTACTATTAATTTTTTCACATTTGCATAGCATCCTGATACCACCAACCTCTTTGTTGCACACAGTCTGCATCAGAGTATTTTTGCAAATTTGTAGGCAATATTAGCTCAGAAAGCATAAATGGATGTCTGCTCCAGAAATCCCCTATAGACAAAATATGTCATCCAAGTAGCTTTGACGTTATATTTCTATCATGGGGCACATAATCCTGACATGCTAAATAGTATGTAAATTCATATCAAGATGTCAGGCTTTATGAACTCTGCATCACACACCGTTCATCAGAGTGAAGCAATTCAGGCTATTCCCAAAGTTGCTCCTTCAATCACAACTGCTTTGATTCATCAGTGTTAACAATTACTGCAATGCCCAACCACATCAGGTCACCTTCTAAACTTATGACAATTCAATTTGAGCCACAAATAAAAAAAGCTCTAGCGAGGAATTAAACTAGGTCTCATCTCCTCCATTAACAGTGAGAAGTTTTAATGAAGTGTTTTACGATGCACTCTCTGGACTTCATCCCTGTCTTTTGTTCCAGCTCGACACGACACTCGCTCAGGACTCCTTTAATAAAACACGCTTTTGGAGAGGGGAGGGCATGCTGACATGCTCCACTCGCTGTTTTGCCATGATTAAAGCTTTTAAAAAACCACAGCCTTGCATGTTTGCTTGCAGAGAGTGGCATCGTCTGTGCGTGTGTGTGTGTGTGTGTTTGTGTGTGTGTTCTGACTGTTGCTCGGGCCCTGACAGCTTTGAGAGCGATGACAGGCTCGGGTGTGTGAAAGCCACTGGATAAGAGGTTTAATGAGGCTGTAGGATCAATAGACAGGTTAGGGGGGAGCTGTCAGATCACCTTCCTGTCTGCCTGTATGCTGATAGCTCCTCTTTGGCTGATGAAATGCTAACATAAAAACACAATTCATCAGGCGACTATCAGTGCAGCACTACTGACTCTACAAATGATCACATACGAGCATGTATGTTATTGTTTTGAGCTTCTTGGAGACAGAATAAAACAATTCACCAGGAAATCTTCCAAAATAACAGGAATTGAGGCGCTTCACAAAATATCACAGAAGATCTGGACCCAGCTGGAAAAAAGACCAGCAAAAATTGCCATGGTTGACCAATAAAGCTCCTTTATTTTGCCCTGGTGTATTAATTTATAATAAATAAATAAATACATACATACATATAATTCATGCATGCCACCCCTCGTGGAGTACAAATCTGAAGTGCCTTTGTAAGTATGCTTTAAATCTTAGAAGCATATTATTAAAAAACATACAGTTAATGTAATATTAATGAAATAAAAAGCCACTTCAGTGTACTTTAAGACAACACACTTCATGACTGCTTTTAACACACTTAAGTATACATAAAAGTGTGCATACGTCCTACTTAAGTGTCAAAAAAGCACTCTAAAATTCAGATAATTATGTTTAATATACTGTACATTTGAACATATTTTTATATAATTGCAATTAACATGAAATTAGGTGGCAAAAACTTGCATTACATTTAGTTTGCATTTAATTATATTATTTTCATACTCTTTTTAAAATTGTGCTAAAATGTGCTTATTTTCCACAAGGGATGACTTGAATACATCTCTTATATTATGAGCTTGTTTTTCATTTCTTAATTAATATTCATTTTGATCCCCCCTTATTGACCTTTGACTGTGCATATCAGATAATTTGACCTTTTTATGACAAGGCAAGGTTCATTCAGGCTGTAAAATGTCATGTAGTGCTGATGAGAAGAAAAAGGACGTAATATTTATGAATGATTCATGAGATTTATGAAAATGCTTAAAGATTTTTTTTTTTTAAATAATGGGTAACACTTCACAATAAGGTTCCAACAAACATTAACTAACAATGAGCAATACATTGTTACAGTATTTATTAATATTTGCCAACGTTAGTTAATAAAAATACAACGGTTCTTTGTTAGGCCATGTTAGCTCAGGTCAATCAAATAACATTAAACGATACAACTTTGATTTTAATAATGTATTAGTAAATGTTAGAATCAGTGTTAACTAAGAATAATAAATGTATTTTTCATTGTTAATTTATGTTTACTAATGTAGTTCTGTCGAGACAACGCTCAGAGAGTTTAGCATGGGTAATATACATGACAATGTTGATGTGTTTGGTCTTGGCAGAATAGATTTGCTATGCTGCTGCGGCAGAGCAAGTACCAAATCTTGCTGCCAATACATCTACAGACATGCTGCTGTGAGCATGTAAGAAATACTGCTGCTGTACCTACAGTATAACATATGAAATAACCCCCTATATAACATACATGAAATTACCCCGTAACAGATCTAGATAGGTGGAGCTGGGGAAGTGGAGGGTTTCTAAAGTGTGCAGCAACTTCTACAGCAAGCACTAGCCAATTATTTGAATGTAGAGCAGCAAGCTCATTGGCTGCTGATGTGGAAAGAAACCAATCAGCTGCATCATATGAATAATGATGTGATTATATCAGACTGAGTTAGAACAGGTCTGCGCCATCTAGAGTTTCATGACAGAACTTTGTATTCAACTAAGGGAACCCTATTGTGTAACCAAATAACGATTAAGATGTGAACACTCATGTGTGTTCAAAATATGCTAATGCTTTTTACTTGATGGTTAGACCACATTTTGTGTTTTAAACTGCATTTTGTAAAGAATTTTATGGTTTATGCTGGTTTACTGCTATTCTGCTTGGTTGACTGGTCATCTAACTGCCAAGTTGGTTGAATAATGAGGTCGACTAGTTTATGGAAACTATTTTTAAATACAAACTTTAATATTTTAGCAAAGGATGCATTAGGAACAAAACTTCTAGCAAAGGGTTGTAGCAAGCTAACAGCATGTTGTGGTTTAGCATGCTGACAGTTAACGACACACTTCAAATCATCAGCTGCGAGCAATATTTCTATAATTAAACATATTCCGCTCAGGATTCTGGTCGAGATGTGGTTGACTCATAATTATATGGAACTTCTTTAAAACAGACTTCTCAACTAGTCATCCCTGTAGCTCAAACAGTAAAGCACGGCGCTAGCAATGCTGAGGTCAAAGGTTTGATTCCCAGGGAGTGCATGGACTGATGAGACATACTGTATACCTTTAATGCAATTCTACTTGAAGCTGCTAACGTTGCAGAAATTACACACTTGAGTGAACACTAAGCCTGTTGCAGTTGTTGGTAAGACGCTACTTCTGATGCCTTTGATGAATCTCTCAAGTCTCCAACACAAAGGCAAGGCAAGGAAACAACCACTGTAGCGCGAGCGTGTGATTCTGTATGTACAGTAATGTGCACGCATCCCATAGGTCCACACAGGGCTCACAAGGCGCTCAAAGAGACAAGAGGACGCTTCTCAGACACAAGCCCTCGTGATGCCGCTATATCTACAACCCACGCAGACCAGCGCGGAGACCTGATGACAGAGTTTCACCCAGATCACCAGCCTTGCACTGATTCAGTGTGACGTGAGCAGCCTCTCCCTTCAGCTAGGGACTCTTTGTTTCATCTGGAGAACTTGCTTGATTTTCTTCCCTTCGTGACCCTTCATGTGCCCTCGATGTATTTGTCAAAGTGCATCAGAGCGAGTGGGAGTCCTACAGGATAATTCACAAGAAAACAACCTGAATATACAGAGCTCAGCTTAAGTAGCCAAGAGGTAAGGACAACATAGCTATACCAGATTGGTAGAGATTAAACACAAGCCCAGTGTCCTTAAAAGACTGTACAACTGTGAGAAAGGTAGAAGAATGACAGATTTTGTCCTCATCATTTTATGGAATAGCTTGCGGCAGGGATGAATCTAATACTGAGGGATTGTCAAGCAGGAGGTTTCATTTCATTTGTGTGTGTGTGTGTGTGTGTGTGTGTCTTAAAAAGAGCAGTGATTTCTGTACTGGAATTGTCTTCTTTTAATAGAGATGTCAGTCGATAAAAACGGTACCCAGTTAATTACAGGATCTTGTTAATCACAATTAACAATCAACTTGTTTTTTCAATATTAAGGTGGTACTTCAATGAACTTGTGGGTGAGCATATGATGAAATACCCCCTTAAAGGTTTTTTTTTTTCTCTCATAAAATGAACTAAATTAATATATTAAATATTATAATACCATCCAAAAATGTGGGGTGAAATTGTTTAATGTTTTTAAAAGAGGCCTCTTATGCTCACCAAGAAGCATTTATTTGTTCAAAAATGCAGTAATAACAATAACATTGTGAAATATTACTAGAATTTAATATTACAGTTTTCTATTTAAATGCATTCCTGTAATGATAAAGCTGGATTTTCAGTATCATTACTTCAGTCTTCAGTGTCACATGATCTTTCAGAAATCAATCTAATATGCTGATTTGCTGCTCAAGAAACATATTCTTGTTATTACTGTATCAGTGTTGAAAACAGTTGCTGCTTAATATTTTTGTGATTTTTTTTTTTTAAGAAGAGCATTTATTTGAAATAGAAATCTTTTGTACCATTATAAATGTCTTTACTTTCACTCTTAATTCATTTAATGTGACCTTACTGCCCCAAAATATTAAATTATTTTTAAAAGAATCTTTTGAATAGTACTGTGCATATCAAAAAAAATTCTGTGACGGTAAACTGTGGTCACTAATGTTTCTGCCTACTGTACACCATCATCCTCTCCAGACTTTTAAACTTGTTTAACGAGCAAGACCCAAAACATCAGTCGCTCTTAGAAAAGGCCAGTTTGGTCTACCATCTTTACTGGCTAAATGAGCAGAATGGCTATCCTGGTCCACAAACCAGCACTTACCAGCATGGACATTGATGCTGGTCTATGCTTGTGTTTTGAGGAAGGAAACAAACACTGAAACATCAAATAGATTTGTTTCACAAGATCACACTCAAATACAGAAGTCTCAAAAGTAAGGTGACCAGACATGGCATTTTCCAGGGACACATCCTGGCCAGGATTTCTAAATTGCCTAAAATAATCAGGTTTTGGCTGTTTGCCCTGTGCAGATTGATTGTTGTATGACATCTAAGTACCATGAGAGCTATAGAGAGCAGAGCAGATGGCTCCTACGCTTATACTTACGAATCGTTCTGATGGTACTTTTTAATGTCATATAATGATTGGTTTGCGCAGCGCCGCTTCAAGTCAAACACACCTAATATGTACGTGTATCGCTTTGACCGTTCTCTATAGATCCCACCTTCCCCTCAATTGGTCGATTATGTAGGCTACAATGCCTGCATGTTATTGGTCAAACTAATTTCAGATCATGAAATCCAGAATGTGTCACCAGAAAATGGCACGTCTGGTCACCTTACTCAAAAGACAGACAGACAGACAGACAGATAAAGACTATGCTAAAAATTCTGACAAATTTTGTGCTTTTTATATTTCTGAATATGTAATTGAATACTTGAAATGTTTAACTGAATAACTGAGAAACTTCAAGCACTGTTTATTCTTTGGTTGTCTTTGTTCTACTGTGGTTATTTCTTTTATCGCATCAGATTTGATTCTTTGTTCTTTTTGTTCTTTATTTTAAAATGGCTTGCTTCTCTTAAGTTTACAATGTTTACTTGTCTGAGAAAAATCTGAAGGCTAAATGTCAGTGTTTTAAGTTGTTATTACAAATATTAATAATCAAAAAGAATGTGTTCAATAGCATAATTGTTGGTGTAGCACTGTGAAATTTCACTGGGATTGGTACCAGCTACTGAAATTTTGGTACGGCGACAACCTTTGTCAAATGAACACACAGCCAAAAGCAAACAGGCTTTCTGAGCTACATGGGATCAAGGCTGAATTTGGGAAGCGCACTACTGTATACCGCATCAATATCTGTTCTCCAGTGCACTCACTTGGTATCTCTTGCTCTTTTCATCTCTCACTCTCTCTCAAATGCGTTTTCTTTTCCTTTATAGGACCTCATAATAAACAGATACCAACATGACAGGGATTTATTATACAAAGAGCCTCTCTCTCTTTCAAACAGCTTCTCCATTGACCAGAATTGTTTCTAATGGTGGACATGGTGAATACAGTCCGCTCAATATTGGAAACACTGACACTTCTGGAAACGTTTCAAAACTTAACTCAGAAGCGATGCTTTATACTAAAAATCTGAGGTGCAATTTAGCTTCGACATGTGGTCGCTTGATTATCAGCGCCTGTCAAGAATTTAGCGCATGTGTTTCTGCAACGGTTTATATGTATCATGGCAATAAAGACTTTTATTAGAGTCTGCTTTCTTGCCCTCTTTGAAATGAAAATAAATATCTGCACACAATCTATTTTATCTCTGTCAGTATTCATTACTGCAATAGCAGCAAATAGCAATGCGCTGCAGTTTTTCCATTTAACCTCACTAGCTCCACTAACCCTCGCTAAATCATTCAGGGCACAGGCGGTGATGGAATTGACTTTTCTTGGGTCTTGTACCTCATTGTAATAACAACAAATTAAATGCCGCTAATCTATTAACACGTTAAATTGGTCAGTTTGTAAGACACTCACAATTACAGCCCAGCAGAGAAAAACAATTAAAAAATAAACAAATGTCATTTCCCAGGGCAACTCATTGCCAGCTTGAGAAGATCATTGGATATTACAAAATAAATGGACTATTTTATAAAAGCAATATAAAATAACAATAAAATCTGCATCACCCCGCAAAGACCATTCCACTCTGTTATTATTTTATTTACGCAGACATTTTGAAGAATTTTTACACAACTCTATTTAATTAAAGTTCACAATGACTACCCCCCCCCACCAAAACAGTGAGAAAAACATTAAAGTAGCCCATAGCAAATGATTTGTGTATTTTTAATCAGTGACTTTTACTTTTATTATCATAAACTTTACAAGATAATGGATATGTTGAGGTAATATGTTGGTATGTCTTGGTATTTATTTTATTGATCTCCTTTTTTATAACTGAACTTTTAGGGACCATGTGTAATATAGTAATTCCAGTTAACTATTTATTCTTAGGACTGTGTATTTTTAATATGTATGTTTTTTATGCATTTATTATATCTATCTATCTATCTAAAACAATAAAAAAAGGATGTGTATTTTAGTAGCTTTAATCAGTCCTCTAATTTAAAGAATCATTATTAATGAATGTTTTATTTAATTGCCATGCAGTGAAGACTATACCAATGTTCTTTATTACTGACTTGAATAATTACTTTTATGTTAAGGTTTAATGTTCAGTGTTTACTTAACTAGGAATAGGCCTACTTGAAGGCTAAATGTCACTGCACTGTTATAAATTTATATGGTTAATATTTATATTTATACACTGCTCAAAAAAATTAAAGGAACACTTTGAAAACACATCAGATCTCAATGGGGAAAAATATCATGCTGGATATCTATACTGATATGGACTGGGTAATGTGTTAGGAATGAAAGGATGCCACATCGTTTGATGGAAATTAAAATTATCAACCTACAGAGGGCTGAATTCAAAGATACCCCGAAAATCAAAGTTAGTCCATAGCCAAAATGGCTAGTCCATTTTGCTGAAATTTCATTGCAGCAACTCAAAATGGTACTCAGTAGTTTGTATGGCCCCCACGTACTTGTATGCATGCCTGACAACATCGGGGCATGCTCCAAATGAGACGACGGATGGTGTCCTGGGGTATTTCCTCCCAGATCTGGACCAGGGCATCACTGAGCTCCTGGACAGTCTGAGGGGCAACCTGGTGGCGTCGGATGGAGTGAAACATAATGTCCCAGAGGTGTTCTATTGGATTTATGTCAGGTGAGCGTGGGGGCCATTCAATGGTATCAATTCCTTCATCCTCCAGGAACTGCCTGCATACTCTCGCCACATGAGGCCAGGCATTGTCGTGCACCAGGAGGAACCCAGGACCCACTGCACAAGTGTAGGGTCTGACACTGGGTCCAAGGATTTCATCCCGATTCCTAATGTCAGTCAGGGTGCCATTGTCTAGCCTGTAGAGGTCTGTGCGTCCCTCCATTGATATGCCTCCCCAGACCATCACTGACCCACCACCAAACCGGTCAGGCTGAACGATGTTACAGGCAGCATAACGTTCTCCACGGCTTCTCCAGACCCTTTCCTGTCTGTCACATGTGTTCAGGGTGAACCTGCTCTCATCTGTGAAAAGCACAGGGCACCAGTGGTGGACCTGCCAATTCTGGTGTTCAATGGCAAATGCCAATCGAGCTCCACGGTGCCGGGCAGGGAGCACAGGGCCCACTAGAGGACATTGGGCCCTCAGGCCACCCTCATGAAGTCTGTTTCTGATTGTTTGGTCAAAGACATTCACACCAGTGGCCTGCTGGAGGTCATTTTGTAGTGCTCTGGCAGTGCTCATCCTGTTTTTCCTTGCACAAAGGAGCAGATACCGGTCCTGCTGATGGGTTAAGGACCTTCTATGGCCCTATCTAGCTCTCCTAGAGTAACTGCCTGTCTCCTGGAATCTCTTCCATGCTCTTGAGACTGTGCTGGGAGACACAGCAAACCTTCTGGCAATGGCACGTATTGATGTGCCATCCTGGAGGAGTTGGACTGACTGTGCAACCTCTGTAGGGTCCAGGTATCGCCTCATGCTACCAGTAGTGACAGTGACCCTAGCCAAATGCAAAACTAGTGAAAAACAGTCAGAAAAGATGAGTAGGGAAAAAAATGTCAGTGGCCTCTACCTGTAAAACCATTCCTGTTTTGGGGGTCGTCTCATTGTTGCCCATCTAGTGCTCCTGTTATTAATTTCATTAACACCAAAGCAGCTGAAACTGATTAACAACCCCCTCTGCTACTTAACTGACCAGATCAATATCCCAGAATTTTAATTGACTTGATGCTATACTCTGATTAAAAAGTGTTCCTTTAATTTTTTTGAGCAGTGTACTTAACATTTTTAATTAAATGAGTGTGTTCAACAGCATATTATTGCGCACTGAAGTAGTTATTTAAATATTCAATAGTATTAGCATCAACTTTGTAATTTTTTAATTAAATTTTGGTATTGTGAAAACCCTATTTTTGATCTGTTCCTCACACATGACAACAGAAGACTTAAACATATTTCAGTGCCATATGGGTTAATTTTGATATTTTTTGTTGATTTTTGGAGCTTGACACACATATATACATAATCTTGTTGTATGCAAATGAGCTGCATAAAAATTCAGATTTCTCCTTTTGAGTTCTAGCGAACAGCATGTGGGTTTAGAACAACATGGGGATGAGTAAATAGTGACAGAATTTTCTTTTTTTGGGTGAACTTTCTCTTTTTAATGCCACGACTGACTATACGTGATAAATACCAAACTTTGAGCAGAAGAACTTTTGTAGTGAGTGCGAACAGTGAATCAACATTTATATATTCTCCACATTCCTTGAACAAGCACACTCACGCATACATGTGAACACACACGTACCAGTTTCAGAAACACACCAGGGGCTCGTGAGTTTCCACCTCAAAGCAGCAGTCAATTTGTTTTGCAAGGAAGGTGCGATGCAAAGAAACATGAAGCGCACTAGACGGCTGCAGGGCCGCTCGCTACGTCGCTAGCATTTGAAGAAGCGGAGACGAGATGGAAGACAGCGAAATAAGAAGGAAAGGAAGAGAGAAACACAAGTGACATCAAACAGCCACACATTCCCACACGCGCTGAGTCTGGGCTGGTGGGGACAGCTCAGCGTTTGTCCTAATCAATACCCAGCACAAGGCATTGAGATGCAGCCAGGGGCTCCTGGCCAGGCAAACGTCCAGGACGACTGCCAAAGGATGGAGGGAACAGTACCGGGGAGGAGGAGGAGGGGGAGGGGGGTGATGGGACAGGAGATAACTTCACAATCTGAAACATTTCCATCTGCAGCCACGATGGGTGTGTTGTGCTTTCAGAAATGTCTTCCTGTCACTTATGGTGAGGGCTCACTGGAAAGTCTTAAGGACAATGTGGATCTGCACTTAGGATCCAAAATACTGTAGGTCATTTTATTGTGACCCTTCTCTGATTAAAGTCCAAATTGTGGTTAAGGACATATCAAAAGGGCTCCATTGAAATACATCTTTGCTTAGGGCAAAAAGAATCATTTATGGACAGATATTCATATGTATTACTTGCATTCTGACAAAAAACTTTGAAGCAATTAAAAAAAAACTGAGTTGTTTATTGTTCTACATTAACAAATGTTTCAGAAACCATACTGTGGATGGATGGATGGATAGTTTACGTATTTAGATTTTCCAAAAATTATTAGTAACTGCATCTGTGACAAGCTACATTTTAAAGTAACATTTTAAGTGCATATACAGAATAATTTTATACAAACAAAATAAAATGTTGTGTGTAAATGTCAATGTTTGGAATCATTTTCATTGTTTTTGTATTACAAAAGCCAAATCAAAGTGCAACATTTGTGCATAATATTCAATATTTGTTAACTGTATATATGTAATTAACAATGTAATTACATTGTTATATAGTGCATGTCAACACAGCACAAAATGATAATTGTAACATTTTGAGACAAGATTACAAAATTGAAATGTCAAAACATCTTAGAATGTTTGATGTTATTTCGATTTCATAATCTTTCCACTATATTCTTGTAATGCTATAACTTTATTCTCAAAATATTTTACTTATTTCTTATTTCTTGTTTACATTTAAGTTAATGTTGCCCCTTTATTATTTTATGACACTTCATGGCTTTTCTCTCATAAAACATTCTCAACACAGTATGACTAAATGTACAATCTTAGATTTTTAACAATGCACTAAAATGCAATATTTTTGGTCCATTTTCTCGTAAATGAAAGACTTTAAGTGCATATACTATATCTACTAAAGGTTTGTTTTGTAAACCTTTAAAAGTACACTAGCATTTACAGTGCAGACATCCTCAAAGCTGACAGACATGAACTAAAAGCCACAAAACTCCAATTTTACAGGATCTTTAAGGCGAAAACCCTAAAATTTCTAAAAGACTACTCAAAATGGTCTGCAGCAGAGCTCTGTGTTGAAAGCTTTTTGTGTTACCGAGAGAAAGAGCTCTGATGAACGGAGAGCAAAAGATTGTTTTATGGGTAAAATTATCTATGTTATTATTGGCCAGGTTTGGTTTGAGCACCTTTATTGAGCACATACGGCCAGAACAACAGAGCTCAGTCTTTTGTGCACATAAATGGGTTCATAGCGCTGAAGCTTTTCAGAAAAAAAAAAAAAAGGCTTGCATCTCCTTTGCTTTCCTCTCTCCCTTCGCCTCCCCCCTTTTCAATCTTTCTATCAATGTCTCTATCACACGGTCGTGTTGCCACTTTGCTATTTTATTCACAACACAAGAATGCACTCCCAGTTTCCCAGGAGGATGGCGCTGAATAAGGGAAAAGATGTAGAGGGCTTTGTTTCTAGCTGCTGTTTCCCTTCAGTCAAGCTTTCTGTTGTTTAAATGTTTACACTGAACAGCCCAGAGGCTTGAAACATGCTTGTATGCAGCAGGAAAATGACACTTTGTCAGAATTTCATCACATTTTCTCAACCTGTCCTCCAACCATAGGAGGTCGTTTGTCCAAATCCCTGAAATACGACCCATCAGAGCGTATACAACAATCGCGCCCCTATCGGCAACAGGATATTTTCATATTAATATTTTGTAGGCGTTATAATTCAGATTTCGTGTAGCTCAGATGGTAGAGCACTGCGTTATACAACGATATGTAATTAGGGCCGCAGCGATTCGTCGACGTCATCGATTACGTCGATTATAAAAATACGTCGATTAGCATGGAGTGCGTAAATGCGTCGCACCTTTAGCCACGCCCATTGCGCGAGCCTGCAGTTATCCCTATTTAAGACTGTTTTTCTGCCATGTTTAACACAAACAAGACTCTAGAGCAGATGTTAAAGGCTAGTATGGTAACATCACTTCACAGAGCGTTTATAGAGCATTCTATTATTATACGACCGTATATAATAATATATATAGCCGAACTGACGCCTTTACATTGTCAGGATTCACAACCGCATTCAAAGCTGCGCTGAATGAACGGAACACCACGGGACATCGAGTTGCCTATATAATCATGAGGGGTTTAATTCACCCACAGAGACGGAGAAATGATTCGCGTTCATCTTAAGATCCACCGGAGCTGCCAGTGCTGGTGGGGCGATCGCGGCGGAAGCCTCTGACGCGCGCACCAAACGCGCTCTCTGCACTCGCTAACAAAGCATTTAAAGTCATTGTTAGTAGTTTAACTGTGTGATGGATAGGACAAGCCTCGACTGGGCTCATTTATTTTAAAACGGGCTGTCTGTCAACTGTGATAAAACTTCCCGGTGTTATGATGGCATTTTTGATTCTGTCGCTCTAGTGTCCTGAATGCGGTTGTGACTTCAGCTGTTCATTCATATACAGATGTTTTAATCTGCTGAATAAATAAAATATTTCAAGTCTCTCATCTGTAAGCAACTGCTGTCAGTCCCAAACAGTAACTGTGAATCCAGCCATAATGTGCATTTCTATTGATTGTATCACTGCCCTGTAATTCTTTCTTTCTTTCTCTTTCTTTTTCTTTTTTATTAATTTTTTATTCTTATTATTTTTCTTTTTCTCTCTTTTCTTATTTTTTATTTATTGTTATTTTCTTTCTTTCCTTTTATATTATTTATTATTATTTCTTTTTCTCTCTTTTCTTGTTATTATCTTTCTTTATTGTTATTATTTTCTTTCCTTTCTTTCTTTCTTTCTTTCTTTCTTTCTTTGTTGTTGTTATTTTTTGTAAAGTATTAATTATGAGAAAACGTTTGAATAAAATAAAAGATTAATAGCAGAAGTTACTGTTATTATTTATTGATAGTTTAACTAAAGAATTCATCAACTGATAAGAAAATAATAAATAGATTAATTGAAAAATAATCGATAGATTAGTCGACTAATCGAAAAAATAATCGATAGATTAGTCGACAATAAAAATAATCGTTAGCTGCAGCCCTATATGTAATCATGCGATCATGGGTTCGATCCCAGAGAATGCATGTGCACTAGAAATCATGATTTTGCATGATTTCTGTAAGTCAGGTGTGGTCATTCGTACGAATTAGCCACCTAGTAAAATATGTACGAATTACCGTGAGATCGGTGTAAAAAGTCCACACATTGCATTTAAATAAACATGCATTTTGATTGGCAATGACAGTCATATGTCATTTCATGACGACAGACACAACACGACACTGTCATCATTTTTACACGCGCTAGAGGGCGCTTAACTTTAAAACGTAAATATAGGTCGTAATAAGGCGCTTGAACAAACGACCTATAGGGACATAGGTCGTTTTTTGTTGGAGGACAGGCTCCATTTTCTCCTTTCTAAAGCAATTCTGCCATGACAAGATCGCTTTGAAAGATTTGCTAATTTCATTTCGACAACTAAGCATGTCAGTGGCCAAGGTCTCTTCAGAAGACACTCACTGTGCATTGCGGCTATTCAGAAACAACCTTCGCTACATAAAGACTTTATAAGGACACATACACACACCAGCCATTTCCACTTCGACTTTTTCCCGAATTTATTGACAAATTATCTTGAAGCAACTGCACATGTAGAACGTTTATTAAGCCTATAATGCCACCAGCATTTTCCCCTCTCTGTTGTAGTAAACAACCAGAAAATGAAAACCAAATTCACTCATGCTGATGCTCTTTTATTTAAACTAGCCCTGAAATAATGAGTTTCCTCCAAAGGCAGGAATTTCATTATTGACATCCCTCTCATCAAGCATTCAATCTTACAGCATTCAGCTTCTGTTTCCACCCACCTCAAATATCAAATGGTCTGCCTGCGAAACAGAATTGTAAAGATTCTATTACAGCTTTCTTTGGTTTGTAGATTGATTTGAGCTCAGGTACAAAACAAAGCCTTATCCAGAATAGAGAAAACTTAGGCTTGATCTTATTGGTTCATTGGTTCTTTTAATCCCACACGGTTTTGATTATGTCAACAGAACAGAAACGCATTTCAGAATATGCAAACAAACATTACAATGTTATCGCACTGGACTAAAACCTATACTGATTTTGTTCACACAGGGTATAGCAACTTCTCAAAAAAATGGTTTTTGTTTTGTTTTTCACACACTTGTGGTGTCCCCAGTCAAAAATTACCAGCCTACAAAAAATTGCTCATAAATTTCTTGTTACGCTATATTATTACCAAATACTTCAGACTTTTTGACTTGTTTTCTTTCAGTTATCACAGATTTTGTATTTCTTTTTGCAACTGATTGAGATCAATTGAGTTTATGCACCTCTGTTTCTTCTAAATATTGTTTTGTTTTGTGTTTTTTCCCACTCAGAAACAGAGGATAAAAGGCTGGTCATTTTTGACAGGAAACACCAAATTGGATGAATTTTCACCACAGCACAAGGGTTAAGAAAGTAAACAGGGTCAGTTTTGTATCTTGTCATTAAATATTACATCAAATTGAATGATATTGCGGGCTGGCATTCCAGCGAGCACGAAACATTTCAACAACATTTCACAATGTTGCATTTTGGTTGCAGTTAGATCATGTTGCAGAACAACACTAAAAAAAAAAAAAAAAAGTTCTAGAAGGGAGAAACATCCTGAAAACTGCAGAACATTGTAAAAAATATAAAACGTTTATTGAAACAGCCTGTCATGTTTGTGACCTTCATCAGCCATATTTTCATCACTCTTTGAATATTCTCTATGTCTAATGCATGTGTGTATGTGTGTGTGTGTGTGTGTGTGTATCTATATATGGTCACATTTTCTCACTATTAACTAACTATGACTTTTGCCTCAATGAACTCCTAATCTGCTGCATATTAATAGTTAGCAATGTAGTTATGTTTGGGTATGGGGTAGGATTAAGGGATCTAAAATATGGTTATGCAGAACAAGGCATTAATATGTGCTTTATATGTACTAATAAACAGCCAATATGCTAGTAATATGCATGCTAATAAGCAATTGGTCCAGAAACTAAAATGTTACCACATTCCCATTCCTAAACTTAACAACTACCTTACTAACTATTAATAGGCAACAAATTAGAAGTTTACAGAGGAAAAAATCTTAGTTAATAGTTAGTTTATAGTGAGAATTGGTCCCTAAACTGTGACCATTTTAAACACCCAAAATATAAGTGTCTGCAAAAGTGATTTTGAAATGTCAAGGTTTTATATCTGTATATTAAACTAAAATGTTGTGGAATGTTTCATTTAGCTTTTCATATAATGTAGCTGCGCATTTCAAAAATGCAGCAAAAATACTTTTGTATATAGAATGTTTGTTATGATCAAAATAAAACCAGATCAAATTATAATAATTTTTGGAAAGTTTTGTTAACTTTTTTAATTTCAAGTTCAAAGGCAACTTTGTGCCAACAGCAAACAATTTATCAGCCTGCCAAACATTGCACTTAAGTAAATTGTGATTATTCATATTAATTTGACTTGGAAGAGAACAGTGGAAAAGATGTTTTGAATGGGTACACTAGAAATAAATAGCTCTCTCATGCAAATATCGAGCAGCACACACACAGAGAGAGTCTGACAGGAGGCCAGGTTTTTCCTTTTGAAACACTGGTGTATTTTTTCCAGCATTCAGCATTGAATTTTCTGGAGTCTTGTACAATATCTTATTTTACTAACAATGGTCACTGATTTCACCAATGCCATTAATCTTATAGACATTTCGATGGTCAGATACAAGACTCACAGTTAAACCCTGCAGACAAGTCTAATTTAGACCAGCACAATTTCTGTGTTGGTTTGGTGTCGGTCTAGCTCGTAAACCAAGCCTTTTGAATAACGATGTCTTGATATCAACATCCCACAATAGAGGCCAGCATTCAAAGCACAACATACACAGAGACAGTCTTGTCAACAGCATAAAAAAACCCTGAACAACACGTAACTCATTGTCAGCTGCAGAAGATCAATCCTCATATGACTATTGTATAACACTACACAGCACCAACCTTCAACTTACACAACCAGCATCTACCTTCACGTGTCGTGCCATGACTAGATGTGATACATACTGAAGATGTGAGTTGAAAACTTTGCCGTAGCGACTGTGAGGAAACATTTACGCTTTCGACATAAATAATGTTGTAGTAAAGCTGAACACTGTAGCAATATTAAAAGAGCAGGTGATTACAAAACTGAAGGGTTCTCATTATCATCATCAAGCGAGCAGCTTCCAGCAGCTGGTCGTTGACAGAAACTGATTCCTTACCGATTGGAGCCAGCCTGAGATTCCGGAGCCAAATGATGTTTGTAGATATTCACAGGATTCGGTTTAACACAGAATTTAAAAAAGCTTCATGAATTAATCCTCGTTTGCACCAACTGACTATACTGAGACAGAATCAAACCCGATAACAAAGGCGTTCCAGTGGCATAATATAAAAAGACTAGTAGAATAATGAAACGGCTTCTTTCGAGCACTCGCAGCGAACGGATAGCAAACAGTCGGTTCTCCTCTGGGACTGCATTAGCTGGCATTTCATGGATGCAATGCTAGATCTGACTCTCGTTGGCCTCACACAAACACTGACAGTCATACCCCCTCAGGCTCACTGCAATTACTAGGCAGGGGCCCTAAAGTCTAAACTTATCTGATTATATTTCCATTCTGCACTATCCAAACAGTTTTACCGCTCGAACGAGTCCGTTTAAAAGCCTCCTGGAGCGAGATACAGGCTCTGTACATTTCAGTCTACAGGTTCTCTAATATTGGGCTACAGTCGCGTTTGGTCTCGAGGCAGATTAACGTGAGCCACCGCTCTGATAAGAAGCAAAGTTTGACATCCAGTAATGAAAAAACAGACGGAGCCTTTCAGAGGTCGACGTGCCTCATTTTGAGCCATTTATTCATTCCTCAGTCTACTGGCTGTATGAATAAACATCAGCAGGCTGCAGCGGCGAGGAACGAGGAAGAGCTACTGCGTTAGACGGCGTGGGATCGCAGGAACTGGGCTGTCAGTCTGTTTCACCTGGGGGCCTTGCGTTGGGGCTGTCGCAGCTAGGGCTCGCAGAAAACGCCGAGCGTTTTGTCAAAAATTCACAAGACATCTGTTGCCATGCCGGGACCTAGCTTCGAAGACGTTTAATTAAATAAGTGTCACGGCGTGTACAGATAAATATGCCGCAACTGGTGCACGGGCGCATAATTATGACAGGGCATCTAGGGAGCTGCGGTCTTCCATGCTCATTATGGCCCATCTGGGACATCAAAAAACAGCGCCCGAGTCCCATGTGTTCATATGGGAACAAGCTTTTACTGGTGCCCTCAAAGGAGGGGAACATCCGCATGGTGGCGAATTTAAACTACCGCGACTGCGGCTCGAATTTCCTGGAGCTTTTAAGGCAAATGGGTCAGATTTGCGTGACTCTGTCGACGTGCATGAATGAAACGCACTTGACGTCTTGACATATGCCTGTGCGCACATGTTATCCCGCTTAAACAACAGAGCAGGCAGTTTTAATCGCATAAAGATGTGGATTCCACCCGAATTCATATTTGTAAGCATGGAGGATTATCAAATATAATCAGAAGATTTAAAGATGGCTGACAGCTGTCATATGATGCAACAAAGTGCCACTACGACATTGTTTCGAAAATGCGATACAACGGCCGGGATTAGTTCAAAATCCAAGGAATAAACTGTCCACACACACACACAACGTTCTGAGGCATATCTGTGCTTTTCTTTGAGAATTCGAAAGGCATTTCTGCACTGGTTTAATGGCAGCACACTCCAAAGGTGGTCAGCCTCACGAAGGGTGTTTCTGCTTTTCAATGAGCACAAAATAAGTGTCACTCTGTTGGAGCCGTCTCTTTTTGCGGACTCTATCAGGTATCCCGGTGGAATTAGAGCCCGGATTGCTATTAAACGCAGCACGAGAAACATATTCAGCTTTCGGATGAAAAAAACAAGCACATGACACCTCTGTGTCTCCAGAGACCTCTTCAGCTTCTGAGCCCTCCTAATTTATGGAATACTCCGAGTTCCCCACCCTCCGCAAGGATGACTGATCCCATTCTGCCGTACCCTGCGTGCCAGTCACGCTGATACTCATTAGCGGGAAGCTTCAGAACAAATACAGAGGCCCTGTGGGGGGAACGTTGGGCATCAGCGGCTCGTCGCTCCCCGATGGCGGTTAATACCACCCTCCGTGAAGGAATGAGCCTCCAACTTGCTGCTGCTTCTTCTTGCCACCCTCTGTGACAGGTACCCATTTGGTCGTTCGGTGCTGCAAAGTCTGGCTGCTTCAAGTGGAGCCGAGCAATTGATCACCAGAGAAAGACTCAAGGTGAAAAGGGTTCAGAAAGCTTTTTCTACCCATTGACCAAAGCGCTGGGTTTCCTTTTAGTCACCGCTAAGCTCCCTTAAAGCTGTTCAAGGGCACTGAAAGTACACTTAAGGATGAAAACAGGGATCGGATCAATACGAGGAAAAACAAAGCTGCCCTCAACAACTCTAAACAAACATCGGACAGACCTTGTCTATAGCGCGCTAGCGTATGAGTACGCTCCATGACAGGATGCTAATAAGTGTCAGCAACACCGTGCCGTGCATAATAGGGGACGGCTGAACGCTTCTTAGATAAGATAGGGGGTCGTTTATACCCCAATGTGGCCTGTTGAAAGGCCGACATGCTCAAGGATTATGCCGCTTTTAGCACTCCAATGCTTTGGGCATTGTAATTATCAGATACACCTCAGCCTATCCATGCGTCTTCACAGTGAATGAATCACCAGTGCCAGTGCTTTAAGATCTGTCAACCAGGATGGATCACTGGGCTGTATATCAGCCATCTGCCTGCGGATGCCGAGGCCATTTTTACAGCAGCTAATAGATGAGAAATGCACCCCATGGACAGAGCAGAACACCTTGTCAAAAGGTAAAATACCCTCAGGAGCAAACTGGATGAACGAGTGATGGTATGACACTCTGGGAGATGGATAGTAGATTGATGCAATTATACTGCTGATTTATTTAGTTGCTCGACAAGTCAATTTAAATCAACATACTATATTGTCTCTCTTGCTCATATGCTTTATTTTATTTATTTGGATTATTTATGATCGTTAATTGATATCACCGTGGCTCCTTTTAGGTATGTTTAGCTCAACAAGTGTCATTTCAAACCGGAACATGTGACTATATTCATTTACTTTTCTTTAAATTTATATATATACAGTACTGTGCAAAAGTCTTAGGCCACAATTATTTTCACCAACAAAAAAAAAATGGTTTGAAATCAGTTATTTCTATCTTTTGCTGTAGTGTGTCAGCAGGAAATATCAGTTTACATTTCCAAACATTTATTTTTGCCATTAATTGTAATAATCCAGTGAGATTTTTTTGCACAAGGAGTCTGACAACAGCCAGTGCTCCACACAGAGATCTGATCTCATCATCATCCAGTCTGTCTGGAATGACATGAAGAAACAGAACAAACTGAGACAGACTAAATCCAGAAGAACTGTAGCAACGTCTCCAAGATGCTTCAAGAAACCTACCTGCAAAGCTACAGTACTGTGAAAAATTTTAGGCACTTGGGTAAAAATGCTGTAAAATGAGGATGCTTTCAGAAATAATGCCATAAATAATTTTATTTATCAATTAACTTCTATTAACTAAATTAAATCAACATTTGGTGTGAGAACACAATGCATTTAAAACAGCTTTTGCCCCATGTGCACTTGCGCATAGTTTTTCAGGTAGCTTTGCAGGTAGGTCTCTTGAAGCATCTTGGAGACGTTAC
>JAFVLL020024864.1:0-14154 GCA_021397915.2 Tor tambroides | reverse complement strand
GCGGGTAATTTGATTGACATCTGGAAGGCTGTCACGGGCCCGAGTGGACTGGCAAGCAGTTAGTTGAGTACAGAAAAAGTGGCTTTCCAAGTAAATCACTTTTTGTCCAGTGGGGCCTGTAGCAGATTATAATTGCTTGTCCTTCCCATCAGTACAATTTCTCCATTACTGTGTGCAGCAGCGTCTTATTGAAAACCAGGTTGTCCCTTAAAAATTCACATGCTGTCACAGGTCAGATGAAAAATGGCTAAATATGAGACACATTTCAGAATTCATTATACCATATGTGCTGTTTTCTATTAATGTCCTTTCAAAATTTTAAATGAAAAGAAAAAGGTTAGAGAGTAAATCCTCTGATTAAATACTGAGTGGAGAAGGATTTGAACTGTTGACCGTGGGAATTATAGAGACAGTCGTAGTCAAAGTTTTGCCTATTTAAAGAAAAAACAAAAAAACATGCACTTACTTAATAGCACAAAATCTTTTTATTTGCTTGGCGTTTCCTCAAGTAATACTTTGCTCAAATTTTAAGGTGTTAATATTATGTCAAGAACCATATAACACATTTGCCAAGAAGATGTCAATGCTATACAAGCAAAGTTATCATAAATGAGAATTCACATCTTTTAAAGAACACATTATTATTTTTCTATGTTAAAATACTCTCTCACGTCCAAGTGTAATGTCCAGAGTTAATTTCATTGAAAACTGGACTGTTTGTTTAAGCATCATGACCAGAGACCTACAGAGTTTAGTTAGACAGGATTTTACCAGTGTATCGCCGTTGTAACTAACACTGAATGGCTAATAATCCTCCCAGGCAGGTTATATTCTCTATCACGGGTCAGAAACAGTCATTGTATCAATTAGCTGAGAGCACAGTGACATACCTCTGGTGCAATAAAATTACAGTAAAGCTCACAGCACAGGAAAATCATTTTGTACCTTTTTTCATAATAATATTTTTTAAACAGTGCAAATTTTTGGCACTGTTTTATTGTTGCTTTGCATTATTTTGCGAATTACAATAAATCTAATGTAAATCTATAAAAATGCTAGTACGATGGAGTAATACAATGATATTAATAAATACAAATATATAAATATTACAAGATTAATTAGTCCACACTATACTGTAGCTACTGTCAAAAAGGAGTGAGCGAATGCCTCCAGAATACTAAAGGTGCCTCCAACCCCCTCCTCTCATCGACCATCCAGCTGGTGGAGCTGGCAGAGATATCAACAACATAAAGCATTTCCCTTTCAATAAAAGGAATTCTTGAGGTTATTGCAAATATTGACCATTCTGAATGGCATCGTTATGCTTCTTTACCAGCTGCCTTTTAATAACATCTAATAATAATCTATCTCAGTCTAGAAACTGTTTATAGTAATTACAGCAAATTCAATAGCAATTATATTGTAATTGAAATTAGATGTAAGATTAATATTTGCTAGATATTTTTAGTAATTCATTTTGATAATGATCTCCTGATCTTTGGCGGAGGCTAGAGGCCAAAGAAATTGCACATAGCTTATATCAAAATCTATTTTATTTTATTTTTTTTGTTTTTTGGTGTGTGTGTTTTATTACTTAAATGGAAAATCACATACTTATATATTATATGTTCCTGCATGGCTCTAAACTAATGCAAATATATTTTTCTAATATTTACACATATATATTAACCTGTGGTGTGTGTCAAACATCCCTCTTGTAGCACAATTCATGTGAAAGTCACAGAGAGCTTTTAGTGTTTAATATTCACACTGTTGTTTCTTCTCTTTTCTCCTGCCATGTGCTCCTGATCCCCTGCTCTTCCCTCTGCTGTCACACTCTTTAAGGTAAGTGTCTATTGTTTCTCCCTACAGGCAGGTAAGTGACAGAGCAGGTTAACACAGAAGTGTTCAGGAAGTGTTCAGTCTTCACTTGTGTGATGTGGGATTGTGCCAGCAGCAGTGCCCTAGGCGAGCAGGTGCAACACTCTGGGCAATTAAACGCTTGTGTAACATAAGTCAATTCAGCTGCACATGCTAGTGTCAAGTCTAAGCAGTGTATGTGCTGTGTGTGTCTGTGGAAGATAGAAACTCTCTGAGCATGACAGTGTGTGCTTGTGTGTGGAGGAATATGATCGTTGTTTATTGTAATTGACAGTAACTGAGCTGAGTGGCTGAGTTTAATAAGGGTCAAGTGTGAATGGGCCTCTAGTTATGTAATGTTTAAATGAGTCCCAGAGGAGAAGTGTGCACTTTTGTCTCCCTTTTCCTGCCTTGTCTCACTTGCAGTTTCAAGTAACATAAAAGCTAAATTTGTGTTATCACTAAATGCTGATCTTAGAAATCTGTTAAGACACATTAACAACATTTTGCACATTCTAGGTAAGCCTTAATTCTTATATGGCATTCCACATAGAATGCATATAACATTTTCCATGTAATCAGCATATTTCAAATAAACAAAGACATGTACTTTTCCCCTGATGTTCTCGTCTGGAAATATTGGAGATGCTAACTTGTGATTAAGGATGGCCATGTGCTGCATTTTAGTAATTTTGGACAGCAACTTAATCTGCTTATTAATTCACATTCATGTCCTTAACAATAACACAAAAGAGCGCAATGATTTATATCAAACTTCATGCATTCTGTCAGGAAATGGAGCCTTGTTTAGATTTTGACCCGGCTTTGAGATAATACTGCATGTATGACATTCTTAAGATCATCTTAACTAACATTGTGTGTTGTTTAGCTGTGTTAGGTAGTACACAGCTAAACTTAAACTTAAGCTGTCAAACATGAAAATGAAATGTCATTGTTTCAAGGAACACTGAAAATTAGTAAACATTTTCAATTTAATACTAATAATTTGCATTTTTTATATTATGTGCATGTGCATGTGCATGTGATTTGGATCTTTTTGGGTTTATTGCAATTAATATTTAGCCTACAGCCTTCTTTTCTTGGACTGGAAACTTGCATTATGCAGTGAACTATATACTATTCATTCACAGATCATCTCGGTGAGGTCCAAACAGTGTGTGTTTAGTGAACGTGTGAAGTGCTTATTGATAAAGTTATGCACTATAGTCTGTGACATAAATGTAAGCCACTCAATGACTATTAATTTAATATCTTAATATTTTATTACATTTATTTTTGATAAATTGTGAAATCAATGTTAAGTATTGATTTAAGTTGTACTTAATGTATTTACGAGTGTTTTTACATGCTACTTAGATAAGGTTGCGTATGGCTTTTGTTTTACTTAGTGCCTCAGGAAACCCAGGTTTTGTCTTAGATTTGTTTTACTGTTTTATATTACCTTGTATTTTATTCAGTCATGTGTTTTTCTATGGCCATTATGAACAGGCATATGACATTGGCATATAAGAGTGCGGTGGTGAACTGTCTTTGAAGGATTTTAGTTTGTGGTTTCTTTTTGTCCTGGACATGAGTATGTCTTCTGTTATTTACATGTGGCATTCTTCCTTATCCCTGGAAGGTTGTAAGTCTGCACGACCTGAATGCAGAACATGCATTTCTGTCACCATAAATAACGACAGGAGGTATAGACACACAACATATGTAAGCATTAAGATGAGAAAAGAAGGAAATAAGACAAAGTTCTGAGGGCAGCAAATAAGAGAGAAGAAAAGAGAAGGGCAGCTATAGACAATGGTCATTTACCACTGACCGACCCCCCTCACATGTACAACTAATGAAGGGAAGGACTATTATTCATGTAGTCCAACTAATCGTCCAGCACTGTGATTTTGTCAACAACTCTGAAAGGCTAGACAGAGCTACACATGCGTATACACACACACACACACACACACACACACACACACACACACACACACACACACACACACACACACACGCATACCCCAGGGACTGAGTGGGAAAGCATGAGACAGCACAGCAGTGGCTGCTCTTGTTAGTCCATTAGTTAGCTATGGCAGCACAGCCAGCTAAAGAAGTGGCCCTAATGGCTCCTCAGCAATAATTACTATCTTTTTGTCCTCATTCGATTCAGAGGGAACATATATTTGCACTCCAACAACCTATAAACATCAGGCATCCTTGGTTGGTCTGAGTTCACACAGCTAGATGCTGGTCTGTTTGTACTTTTTTCAACTTCTTTTTCTGTCTGTCTGTTTCTCTTATTCTGTTTTTCTTTCAATCTCTTGCTCTTCTTCCATTTACTCTGATCCATCTGCCTTGGGATAAAGACTGAAATTAAAGGTTACACATTTGTGGCCCTGGCCCATTCGCCCTATAATGCGAGAGTTGTACAGGAGTACATGTTTGTGTGTCGTCTATGTATTAGTGGCCTCCATCAGGGCCATTGTAGCAGCGGGAAACATCGAATATGATTGTGTTTAGGTGTACTTACAGTGCTCCTAGTGTGTGTTGTGTGTGTGTGTTCTGATATAGATAAATACATAGACAGACAGCCAGAGAGACAGACAGACAAATAGCTTCGTACAGTATGTGAAGAAAATAAATGAATAAATTTAAAGAATCTATGAATGAATGAATAAACCCAGAAATTAGTAACTAGGAAACATAAAAAAGCAAAAATAAATAAATGTAGGTCTTCATTTTGAGAGGAAATGTACACACAGACAAACACAGAAAATCTTCCCTGGTTATGGTTCTATGACACCCGTCTTGCTCCCCTCACAGGGACAGTAACGTCTCCAGGCGGCTCTGTGAGTGCTCTGCTCAGGTAATTGTTTTAGTGGAGCTGTCAGCCTAATTCAGCAGTATTATAGAGCACAAAGGGTCATTTCGAAACCATGAATCATTAGAGCTAGTCTGGCTCCATCTTTTACCAGTGCTATTACATCTACTTCTTGGAAGACTGGCTTAAAAAAGTCAGATAAATTGCCTCTGTGTAGGAGCTCTAGTGGTTAACTACAACGACAATGCTTTTCTAATGGGGGTTTCCAACATCAAACATTTATACAACATAGCTCAGGTTCAGTGCAATGCTTTGTTACAGATGCTTGCACTAAAAAGGATGTCTCAGTGTTTTTAGCTGTTTTCTTTGTAATATTGTGCTAAGGCTCAAACACTCACGTACTTTTACTAAGATAAACCAGGATTAGTACACTAGTAAGCAATAAGATGAACATTCAGCATCAGTCATGCTTGGGTTAATTATGTTGGATTCAAAAATTGAAATATTTATTTTCTATTATGGGCCCATCATCTTCTTGTGCAGTAATGAAAGGAGGCTTAGCCACTGGTACACAAAGTAATGGGTCGATGTGATATGATGCAATTTTTTGTCTTATTAGTTTTAAGATATACATACAATGCATAGAATGACTTGAATACACCACTTCTATATAATATGAGCTAATTTGAGCTAAAGCAAAGTTAGTACAGTTGTAAGATTCAATTCATGTTTATTGTTATAGCACTTTTCACAATACATATTATTTCAAAGCAGATGTGCAAACAATGTATGTTTCTACATTACAATTAATAGCGATCTATTATCAGATGTGGCTGTGTCAAAGTAATGCCCATATGGCACGTACGGCACCTTGACTAGTGTATATGTAGGCTATTTTCACAAAAATAAATGTAATGTGAAAACAAAACTTAGCAAATGATAATATAAATACCTAAATAATATAATACCTTTTCCATGTCTGCCAAAGGCAAAAGCCAAATCTTTTATCTTGAAAATATCTTTAAAATTTTTTTTTTTTTTTTTTTTTTAAATAATAAAGATGTGTACACTCACATGTATTCAATGTGTAAGGGAAATGCTATTACTTAGTTTTTTTTGTTTTGTTTTTTCAAAACTATATAGAAATTACATAAATACAAGTGTTACATTTCTTACTAGATTTAAACTGTGAAACTAAACTTTATTTTAAAATCTTTTTTTTTTCTTTATCATGATTACTTTGTATGTCATTGAGTATATTTGCAGGAATTCATTTTGAAGAGTTACAGAGTATGGCATTAGTATTTACACTAGGTTTCCTGAGAGGAATCTCCCGTGCTGTGTGTGATTATGTTTACTTATTTGTGTATGCGTGCAAGTGAAAGTGAGTGTGTGTGTCTGTTTATATATGTGCATTGTAGACTCCTTCACACTCTCACACAAGCCAGAGAGAGACCCCTGGAAATCTGAAACTCCCATCTCTCCAGACCGCAGTTTGTTTGGTTTAGTCATCTCCTCTTTCTTTCTGTCTCACTCCTTTTCTGTGATTGGTTTATACACACAGTCTTCTCCTTCATTTGATCACAGTATGCCAGTTCAGCTGAAGACCTTTCCCTTGCCTTTGTTTACTACAGCACATTCAGTGGTGTATATGTATTTTCACAAAAACACATGCAGAGTGAAAATGAGTATCATGAATAGAAAGTCATCTGTAATGGCTTTCTCGTATCTTAAAAGTTTTACCTCTTTCCATTCTCCCTTTCCCCATATCCACAGTCAAAGCACTGCACTATGAAATAAACTTTTAATAACTGATCCTGTGTGAGATTTTAACACTTTAAAATGCTGTTAGAAGTGTGACTTTGTCTAAGGCCCTCAGTCAAACTGAATAATTAGTGGGATTCCCCTCGGATTTCAGCATTTGATGAAGAACGTATTTTTAAGGATTAAACCAGGAAGTATAGTTTGACAGAATAAGACATGCTTAATTTCTGGCTTTGATTTCTGGTTAAGAAAACATATGAAGTATCACAAATGGCCCACACCAAACTAGAGCAGCGGTAGCCAGTGGCTCATGCACATGTGAGAGTCACTGAAAGAACCCTATAACTATAGTGCCCTTGATCAAGACCCAAGCTCTCAGTAGGGAAACTGCATTTAGTGGACTGTCAGTTGCTTTGGGTGAATTAAATGCACTGCAACTCATTTACCTTTTCCGTGTCTGCCAAATAAAATAGTATAAAAAAAGGAAAAGCCAAATCTTTTTGAAACACATCAAAGGAAAGCTATTGTTCATAAAATCTGTGTGGTCTCGATGTTTCATCACAGTCGGGGGTTTCACCAGCTTGTTTTCTTCCATTATTAAAGAAATAACAGCACAATGGTCAGAAGCGGGGAGAGTCGATGCCCCCTTTAGTGGCCAGAGATGAAGCTCGTTATACTATTGGACACAACTGTTTACTGTTAATTATACAATCCTTTTGACATTTTTGTTAGTAAACTATAAAAAATGCTTTTGGCAGATTGTCATTTTGCCAACATACTCTCATGGCAATTTGTAAGTATTTTACGTTTTGGCGAACTGGTTGCTAATTTATAGGATCTCATTTGTGCATTTTCATACGGTCAGTTTGTTCCTCATTAGGGATGGACCTTCATGCTTAATTTTTTTTTTTTTTTCCCCAAAAAATTGCATTTCTGTTACATTTCTGTTCAAATCACATTGTATAAATTCATAAGAAATCACCACCTTATAAGAGTTACGTTTGCTCATGAGGTTAAGTTGGTTTTGGTATCATAATGCCTCATCAAATCTGAATTAGTGTTGCCAATTTAGCGATTTTGTAGCTAGATTTAACTACTTCCCCACCCCTTTTGAGACTTTTTTCAAAAGTTTAGGGACATATATAGCAACTTCTTGGACAAATCTTATCTAAGTTTTTATCTTGCCCACTGATCTATATTCATCTTTATATAGATCAGTGAATTTGCCATTATGATGTCATCTAGTGATGTTTAGCTACCAGTTTTAGCTACTTTCAATTGAAAGCAGTTGGCAACACTGATCTAAATCTCTCTCTAAGATATAGAATATTTTCGATTCTCTCCTTTGATCAGAGTAACCAGACTGTCTCAGTTAAATCACTCAGAAAAAGCTGATATATGAATATTAGGGGTGGGGTACATGATCAGAATTGTATTTTACAATATGAGTAACCTAATTTAATTCTACTATAACATTAAACCCCAGTTTCACAAACAAGGCTTAGGCCTAATCTCAGACTAAAATGTAAGTCTGAGCTGTTTCAACTGAAAGAAACTTGCACTAATTGATCTTAAAATATGTCAGTGCGTTTGTTTTGTCTCAAGATGCATACCAGTATTGGTTTTTTCTAAGGCATGTTTGCAAAAACTAATTAAATGTCCTAATTGAATTATTGGATAATCCTGGTTTAACCTAAACCCTGTCTGTGAAACCAGGCCTATATATCACCACATATTTATGTAATTTTATATATTTTTATTTAAAAAATAGCAAAGGTGCAAATAACAAGCATTCAGATAACTACAATATTAGAGTTGTGATTTTCTCCTTTTATTTTGTTGTTTAATTGACAAAAATACATAGACAGCAGAAGGTATACAGTATTATGGTTAAGACCTAATGCACTGCTCTAATATACTGACACATTGTTAATGGTTCACATTCACTTACGAAAATAAAATGAAATGAAAAGACTTTTGATTTTTGACAAGAGTAGCTTCTCTGAGTGTAGCATACACAGTTGAGTGGAACTGATGAATGGTTTTTGAAAACTTTTGCACCTCTTCATCTCACTCTATTTGTCCTGCTTGTGGACAGAGTTGCATTATTAAACAGGTAGCCAGCTCAAGTGTGCATGATAAAAACAGACATAGCCTGCTGACAATACAGTGGTGTAGTCTAGTTTTTTTTGTTGTGAGTATACTGTGATTTTTCCCTCCCAGCCTTATACTCACCCGTCCCAGAGCAGCCCCTCATAAGCACCACCACACTCACTAAACTTTTATTTTTAGGAGCACTTGTGCTGCTAATTTAAAAAAAAAATCAGGAGCACCTTCTGATCAATAACAAAAATTAGTCTTCCCATTACGAAGTAATATTGGACTCCTTTAAGTGATTTACAGGGGGATTTTTTCTAGCTTTTTTCGAAGTATGTTATCTTTTATATCAAATTCAAAAGTGTATTTTTATAAGCTTTTTTCAAAATTTCTAATTATAAAAATAATTCATTTGCACTACAGAGGTGGCACAGAAGAACACAAAAGTGGCTTGTAGGTATTTACAGACATTTAACGAGGCTCAGTGGTGGCATGAGTGCAATTAACTTCATAAATTCATGTTGAGATTAATGGTTTGAATATAAAATGTTGAATATATGAATATTCAATGATTTAAATAACTAAAATACTTTAAAAATTAAACTAAAACTGCCATTAGTTGGCGGCAAGTTACTGATTTTATCACTGAATCGTTCATTCAGTTGATTCGTTCGAACAGCATTAACTTTTTGTTTATTGAAATCACTCATTGTTCTTATATGCCAACAATCCCCTGCTGTTACAGTTATGTTAATGATAACGTATATGCTACTTTGACGTACCAGGTAACGCTACGATAGCATCGGCCTTGTTTTCTGTACCACGTAGGATAGTATCAGCCTTATCTGGCTCATTTTCTGTAGTTTCTATAATGTTAATGTTCCTGTCATCTGTTTGCAGTGTCACCTGAAGCACCAGCAGCAGTTTCAGGGGCAGGCTTACGAAAACACTGAAAGGGTGTAGTTCGTTTCGTATCTCCTTTAGTGATTCACATTAGTTAATTTCAAGTTTGCGGACTCAGTGCTGCGCAAGAGTTGCACAATAGCAATAGTCGTCAACAGAAATACGGCGTGATTATCAAAAAGAGAGTGCTTCGCGACACAGACTGGGTGAATTTATGAATGAACGTGTGAAAGGTCCGTCACAAAACGATGTTGTTACATATTCGCGTGCTTTTTTAAGTGGGTATACGCAAATCCTTGACCTTTCCTAGTGGGTATATGGCATATACCTGCGTATCACGTAGACTACACCACTGTGACAATATGAATGTCATTGTTTATAGAGTGTATTCTGAGCATTTATACATGCATGATGTTTTGAGCATCATGATAAAAAAATTATTTATACAGTATTTGTCACCCATGTTACAGTGTAATTTCACAAGTATGAGTAAAATAACTAACAACATGCTTGTATTTATGCATAATTTACTGTTATTACAATAATAAATACATGTAATGTAACATTGACACATTAAAATAAAGCTTTTGCAAAAAAAGTCTTTAAGCTGCAAAGTACTCTTCAGAAGATAATAGTGTCTTTATTCAGCTCAGTTTAGTTCAATGTTGTTTCATTTCAGTTCAATAACTGTCAATGTTGCAAAGTCCATTAATTATCAAACAAATTCAATTAAGCTATAAGCAGCTCTACAGAAGGCAATAGTGTCATTATTCAGCTCAACTGAGTTCAGTAACAATGTCAAAGCTGCAAAGTTAGTGTCATAATCTAGCTCAATTCAGAGCAAATTCAGTTTTCATCCAATAGTATGAGTGCAGTTAAATCAATAATATTACTGAACTGAATTGCTTTTTAGAGAAATAAAGCAAGTCAGACTCAAACTTGCATCTTCCACAGGAGAAGCAGAGCTTAATCTCTCAAGCACATGTAGGCTACCTAACTGCCAGCCACAGTTCTGGTTTGCCTCACCATGTTAATCTGTTATAAAAGGTGTGATGATAGCTCCCCCTCTTCTCAAATCATTTTTGCCCTCCTGTCACTGTCCCAGAGACTCACGGTGGTGTTGAAGAGAAGGGGTGCGTTCACTGAGTGCTGTTGACAGCGTGTGATGAGGCGCACATGAAGCTAATAGCACCTTGTCACCTCGCAATAAAAGTAGCAGCATGCCTGTCTTCTAAACAGAGACCGATGCGCAAGGTGTCCTCAAACGGTCACAGACGGCCTGGCTCCACACCTCTACATTCAACCCCTCTACATGACCTGACTCATACATACCCCATCAGGAGGAGGTCATTGGTGTTTCACATTCTCCCTAGGATATTTTAATCCCCTTTTGAATTCAATAAAAGCCTCCTTGAAACATCACCACAGATCCACAGTGTACAAAGGTCTCTATACTTATGCCATTGTTAAGCAGCTGAAATCATTGTGACATATCTCAAGAGAAATTATTTTACATTTAGATCCAAGTGGTAGCACTTTACTATAAATTTTAGTAAAGATTTTATTTGTTATCAATATCATTAAATAACAACAAACTGTGCTTTTAAAGCATTTATTAATCTAGGTTAATGTTAATTTCTACAGATACTAATGTATTTTTAATATTTAACATATGTATAAAATACATTAGTTAATGTGTTGTGAAAGAACGTATTAAAAATGAAGAATGGTTTATTTATAAATATTTATAATAATAAGGCAGTGGCTATTTGTAAATAGTGATAGATGCTATTTACACTAAGTGAAAATAGCGATAGATGCTACTTACACTAAGTGCAAACAGCAAGGGATTCTATTTACACTAAGTGCAAATAACAATGGATTCTATTTACACTAAGTGCAAATAGCAGTATTTTCTTATTGCAAATAGTGACAATTATCTGCACCTCAGTGCTGTAGTACATTATAAAACAGTATGCAATAATAACGTATTGAGTGAAAATGATAATTTTAATTCAGATTGTTAAATGGATGCCACCTTATTGGGACAATATAAGCCCTTCCTGCTTATATTACCCTAACCCTACCCGACACTTTATTTTCAATGTTTTGATTATTTCCTTCATTTGAAAATAAATGCCTTTCTGATGTGATATGATATTTGAAAAGGCAGGAAAAAAGGTTCGGCAAAAGGCGCATTCGAACATGAAATGACCACGGCATGCGCTTTACCATCTTTGCCGCTGGAGATGTTAAGTGATCCTCTTTTGAAGTGTTGACTTACCCAATCACACATTGAGTCAGTGTAAATAGCCTCTGCCAACAAGGCAGGCTATTTGCACTTAGTGTGAATAGACACTCCATTATAATGAATAAGGTTAAAGTTGTTGTTCATTATTAGTTTATGATGCCTAATGGATTAACTACTGTTAATGAAGTGTTATCAGTCAATAAAATTATCAGTTGTTATCACTATTTATATTGCAATTAAGGTGTTTTCACAGTATATTACTTGGGGCAGGACCATCCATTTGTCCAGACAATGGAGGTTTGGAGAGTGTTTGAAAAAACAAACAAACAAAAAAAAAACCCACTCATTTCATTTGATGATAGATTTAAAGTGAAAGGTCCAGTAAGTGTTGCTAAAAGCATGTTCGGATTTATCCAAAACAGATGAACATGAAACTGGCAACATTTTATGTTTATTGTTGTCCATATTGCAGCAGCTGGGAAATGAAATGACCAATGAGTGGCACCAAAAAGTTAAAAATAACGTACAGTACCACTTACACTAAACATAACTGATAGAGTTAACCAAAAAAAAAAACAACCAAAAAAAAAAACATTTGCTCGAATAACTGTGCTGTTTTAGCTTGCTTCTGCAAGTCTTTGAACTCTTTCATCATGGCACATGATTCATGAGACTGCTTTCCCGTAGCTCAAATGGTAGAGCATGGTGCTAGCAATGCCAGGGTCATAGATTTGACTCCCAGGGAAAGTGAGAACTGATAAAATGTAAATGTGTTAAAACTATAAATACTGATAAAACCATAAATGGTATGTAAGTTGCTTTGGATAAAATCATCGGTCCCACTTTATATTAGGTGGCCTTAACCACTATGTATTTACATTTAAATTAAACATTTTAAACAAAGCACTTATTGTGTACATACATTGTTTTTACATTGTACTTTTTTAAAATTAATTTCTGTAATTACATTTATAATTACACTGTTGACAAATCCCTTACACCTTAACAACTTAAACCTATCCATACCACCAAAAATGTCCCTATCCTTATATCCGTATCTCAACTCAATAGCAGCAAAAGTGTTTTGCAATACAATATGAACACAGTAAGTACATTGTACTTATTTTTGATGTAAGTACATTGTAGTTAGGATGCCTAATATAAAGTGGGACCAAAGCATCTGCCGAATACGCAAATGTAAATGCGATGGGACTCAAAGAACTCTGCATCCAAAATATGAGGTACCAGGTGAGCTACTGTAGCAAACAAGTTCACTATGCCAAGAAGGCATACCTTTGGAGGTAGTAATGTAATGCAAATACAAGTTTACAGATCATGCACTATGGTAAATATATTCTGAGGTCATAAAATATGAAAGCATTGTGCAAGGAATCACACAGATATAAATCTTTATTAATTCTTCATCTTCCATTGTAGCCATAATTTGTGTGAAAAGAATAAACTTTGGTGTTTTATTGCCAATAGAATTTATTTCAGCTGGAAACTGCAGTGAATTGGCATGTTTTTGGAGATTCGTAAAAATGTAGGTAGGCATGATTCTTCCAATGAGCCTTGGTTATATTGCAATTCCACATTCACTGACTGAGGGAGTGCTGTTACAATACTAGCAGTCAATGATGGAGTCTTTGTACTCTCTCTCTTTCCTGTAATCATTTCTTGTCTGCATAGCATCCCTCCATTGTTCTAGCTCTGGCAGACCACACCTCTGCCACAAACACACGCAGACAAACTCTAGCGTGTAGCCAGGGTCTCTTTTTCAACTGACTGTGTGTGTAGTTCATTACATGTGTGCTTGCTGTTTGTTATGACATGCCACCTATGTCAATCAGTTAGTGCGGTGAGAAACCATGCCAAAGCACTGCAATAGTTCACATGAAGTTTCTCAAAGATTCATATTCTTACATCAGCACCACTGAGCGGTGCTGATTTAACACACTTTACAAGAGCTGTTTTACTACAACCGAGGCTCATAAAAAGGCATATTGTAAACATCATTTTAATAAAAACTGTCTTTGAGGTAGCAGTTAGCTCTGACATTATAGCCCCAGACCACCATCCAATCGGCGGTCGTTTCAGCTGCACATTCTCACAGCTTTGGGCTTTGTGTTTTGCAATATGTCAGATCGAGAAGAACTTCCTGCTTATATGACTTCAGGGCATGTTGAATAGTGTCTAGTGTCTTGCGGAGAGTGGCGATTGGGAAGCTTGTGCTGGAAGGATCAAAAGGGGTGTAAGTGTAGTGAAATTGAGTCAGAGAGCTGTGGTGGAAGGTGGAGTAGTGCTGTGTGTGTGTGTGTGTGTGTATTGGTGGGAGTCTGAGTAGGGATGTGATGAAAGCATCCCACGTGTTGGAGCACAGGGTAGGGCCACAGTGCACAGCTCTCTCCGGAGGTATGGAAGCAATTACTGGCACTGAGGGCCCACAGAC